>BMAV01024430.1:164044-178200 GCA_019973955.1 Trichonephila inaurata madagascariensis | reverse complement strand
AAAAAAGGTTGAGTACCCCTGAACTAGCCCTTAACTTAAAAGATTGATTTTAAAAAATCATAATTTTCAAAAATATCCACTACATTTTTTTTGGTATAAAAGATATGAATTAACTAATAAGAGTTGCATTCATTTGTATATCATAATTTTGCATGTCTAATTTATGCTTAATATTCTTTTTGATACCATTATCTGTCAATGTGTAACATTTTGTAATCGATTTTTTTTCTATGAATATTTATTCGATATTACACCTCTTTGTCAATCTTGTCGACGATTTGTATCCTTTAACTTTTGTATTTACGATTGTACAGCTTAACATATTTTCTGCTCAGAATCGGTAACAATTTCGACTTATGCCCGCAGTCGGTTACAGTTGTTCATTTTAACAGAAACAAATCATGAGTCCTTCATTATGATAACCAAAGTAATATTTTTTTAAAAATGCAAAGAGCGGAAGAAAACTTTTTGTGGTAGATTATCATTAGAAGCGTTGACACTTACACAGTTTAATACTAAAATGTAAAATAGTTAAATTTTTTTATGTGTTTATTTTGATCATATGTATTTAACCTCTTAACGTACGCTTATTTTGAAAACACCAGCAAAAAAAAATCAATTTTTTTTTATTTAGGAACTTTGTTTTGGTCAAAACAAAACAAAAAAAGCGAAATAAAAAATTTGTGACGAATCTTTTCGCGTCCTCTCACTAATCCTCTTGGGGAGTGAGTGAATATTAACGTCACACTGTTCAGCTACCCGAGGGCTTTGGGCGACGGACCACGTAATTTTGAGCCATGGTCAAGTGACGTGGACGACACCTGAGCTGGCATCCCCCTCTCCTAACTACCACACCACACTAACGGGGGACGTTTCAGCTCTCGACAGATTTAACGCGTATCGCTGCCCTACACGGCGTGTCTTTAGTGGTACTGGGCTCGAACTCATAACATGCCTGCCATGATCCGATACCTTAACCACTGGGCTATCGCAGCCCTAATCCTCTTGGGGAATCTTTGGGCTAGCATTCGCGTTTAGTTAACAGCCATCCCTCTCAAGAAGAAACCATGATATTCAGATTAGTTCGACTATATAAAGTCAGAGTTTTGTAATTATAGTAGAAGGAGGTAAGAAGCTGCTATATTCGCTACGCAGGTGAGATTAAAAGTTTACTTTCGCATATATAAAGATTAAAAGAGGTGTTTGGCCACTGCGTTGAATTAGTAAATTTAAGGTTAGGAATCCACGTTGAGTTAAATAAGTTACTTGCGCCTATTTGCTTAATATTCATTGTTTTCTCCGTGCTACTCCTTTGACGTTCACTTAGAGAATAAATTGTTGTTGGTTAGTGTGTTTGAGTAAATAAATAATTGTTGTTATGGAAGTTTCTGGTTCTGCTTTCATTCCTCCCTCACCTTTAAGTAGGCAAGCCGGTGAAGGAGAAACTTCAGGTGTCTCTCACAAATTTAATTTTAATTTTGGATTTTGATCCACATTGCAGATAAGAGCCGAATATTACAATTATGCTCGTACAGCGACTTTTATCGTCTTTCTTTTCGAATAGATTTTGAAGAAATATAGTTTTATCAGTAAAAATATTTATTTATACTTTTCAACAGAAATAATAATAATAAAAGCAATTTATTTTATAAAAATTATTCAGAAATTTCTTTCGTCTGATATCTTAGAAGCAAGGTGCAGCACATTGCCTATTGATGTTGGTGGAACAAACTGGGGAAACATGACGTTCCGCTAGTCGTACAATTCCAGAAGGTTTTGGTCTGCCTGATTTTTTAACACGCTTTTATAAGTTTCACTTGCATGTAATGGAATCTTTGAACTCGATTTTTACCCACTTTAAAAGGTCAGATGAATTTGAAATTTTGCACGCTTGTTAAGGACCGATGTGTGTGTGTGTGTGACACTACAATAATTTCAAAATTTTGTTTCATTGTCCTGATCAGGATCTTCATAAGTAAAGGATTTTAAGGATTTCGAGATTTGGCGACTAATTCCATATGCTATTTCCAGATTTGGCTACTGATTCTAGATTTAGCGACTAAAAGATTAAGTTGCAACCCTAAAACCGCAAATAGGCTTGTGGTTAATACAAATAAAACAAAAAAAAGTGTTCTTTATGTTCTTTCTTTATCATTATATAAGTGTGGTTTTTCTGAAAATGGAAATATAAAAAAAAATACTCGTGCATGTAATTTATGTTCTAACTGCTAAATATTTTTTATTTTTATAAGCCAATACGTTTAGAAGTGATGATACGAATTAACATTATAGAAATACGTTTAAAAGGTGATAACTAACTGCTAACTAATTTTTTATGTTGATAAAGCAATATGTTTATACTTTTTAGTTCGATTCACTATAAAAGCGTGTTTTTTAGTTTTTTTTAAAACTATAATTTATTTATATCTGCATGGCTATGATAACTTTGTGATGGTCTTTCTTGCTTCTGAAATCTAAAATTTTTTACACCTAAAAAAAATACAAAACATTTGCATTCCGTATGCTGATGTTTATAGCGTATGAAAGAATACTTTTTAATAATATTTATCTAAATTTACGAAATTACGACGACTGATTGCAGTCAATCTCACGAGTGCAGACGGCGATCGCTTATGTTAGGGTGTAAAAATTACAGCTTCATAAAATGCGACTCCGCACGAATTATCTCGTTTGGGCACTTTGACCAGTTTAGAGCAATCGAATTAACTCAATCGTGCGCTTTGAGGGGTTAAAAGTATTTTTATGTAATATACTAAATCCGCCAGTTATGATCCAAAGTTAGTAACGAGAATAAAGCAACGGATTTCGTTTAGATCTCCCGAAAACTGCGTTCTTACATTACAAGGAAAAGATGTTGCAAAAATGAATAAATTGAATCAATTAATCGACGATTTACTTTCATTTATTTTTCAGTACTAGAAAAAAAATGAGAACTCGTGACTGTGTTTTCCACACTTTATATCCTTTACTACACCTACACAAAATTCCCGTGGGGAAATATAAATTTAGCACCTGCTTAGAGTGGGTTTCTCGAGCAGTCATATGAGTGGAAGGCAAAAGGTTAGCATAAATTACCTGTCTACTTGTTTTTCGATAAGGGTTTATATAACCAAGAAAAATTAAGAATACTTATTTATATAAACTTCACATGATAACTAATGTCTGCTTGTATCTTCTGATTCAAACATTGGTTTTCGCCGTGTTGTTCCAAATTTTGATTTTCTTCAATTTATTTAATGAAATTTGCTGAAGAGAGTTATCTAGTATTACAGACACACATATTTAACTTCCCTGGACTCGAACAACAAAGTTCCTAGTCTTGTTTTTAGATATGCAAACAATTCAAATAAAAATCTTATTTTTTTCATTTAAGACTTTCTTCGCTTAATGTTAAAGAATAGGATCCGAATTTCGAATATTTTTCAGATATAAAAGGGTTCGAACATTAATACTAGAACGTCCGTCGGTGTCGATTGGACACCGAAACCTGTTAAGTTTGTTCTTCTTTCTGAATTTTTGCAGGGAATTTGAAATTTTTTCGTAACTTTTAATCATTTTCCATGGTGATTACACAGAATAAGTTTGGAGGCTTCAGGTTAATTAGAAGAGATTTTACAACAAAAATACCTAGAACTTCTGCTGGTGTCGTTTCGACACCAAGGCATTTATCATTATAAATAGCTGTCGTTCAGCAAAAAAAAAAAAGTTTACTAAGTAAATACCATTGTAAAACAAACTTCCAGAGATTATTATGAATAAATAGTAACAAACAAACAAAAATTGTCTAACACCCTATATTGAAAAAAAAAAATGGAAAATTGAAAAAAAAAAAAAAAATTCTATTTTGCCTCTTAATATGTGATTCTGTCATATGTATATAGATATTTATATTAATTGTAATTATTTAATAAAAATTAGCTAAAATAAAATTCTCCTTTGTTGACCTAAGTTTGACTTAATTTTCTTTTTGTGTTAAATGTTAAGGTTTGTAATGGATTGTCCGAAAATGAGTTGTTTATTTAAAATCACGCAAAGGTATTTGGTACGTTAAGACCAAGGATTTTTTTTTAAAGATAAATATCGGTTTCACGGGTGGCAAAGAAGATTGCCTCCTCTTTTGATGCATTTCGAGCGATTTTCCTCTCAGAGAACCAGTTCTCCAAAAAGGTAAGGTATCTGCTTATCATGTGTGAAATGTAGGCTGGTTCTTTGTGTTGGTAAAGTATCACGGTATGATCTGCTTTCTTACCCAGCAATGTGTTGCTAGCGGTGGGTACATTATCGAGTTAAATATTAAAAAGATTGGATCTGAGGTGCGAAACCTGGGACACACCCGCTCGGGTAGGTCTGAGATTTGAGAACGTGTTATTGAATTTTACATAAAAGTTTCTATCCGTAAGGTTAGGGTGGATTAGTTTTATTATTGAGGGTGTGGGGTGTTGCATTTGATGAGTCTAAAAATGAGCTCTGAACTAGATCAAATGCTTTTTGAAAGTCAAGAAAGCCTGCACCAGCGCATTCGTTTAATAAATTCGATAAGTCTTAAGAGTTGGTGTAATGTGCTCCTCTAAAACTGAAATATATATATATATATATATATTTTCGCGAATTTTATATTTGAAACACATTTTGATATTATCATCAATATTTTCATTTAAAATAATTAAAGCTTATTCCTAGGAGTTGTTTTTTACGACGTAGGAAATTGCCATGGTAGTCTGGTGGTTAGGGTCACAGACTCATAATCGGTGTGTCTTGAGTTCGAACCCCAGCGCCATTGAAGACCCGCCTTGTAGAGATTTTGATGCAAGTCAAATATATAGTGGCTCAAAGTCTTCCCACTGGCGCTGTGTAGAAGTTGGGAGGGGGAAGTACCAGCTTATATATATAGGTGTCCTAATCACTTGATTATGGATCAAAATTGCAAGGTCCGTCACCAATAGCTTTCACGTGGCTTTATAGTGCGACGTTAATAAACCATTCATTCAGTCACGACGGATATAAAAGAAATGTTTTGTTTAGTTTTCTTACCTTCCTCTGTGGCTCGACAGCCCAGGGTGGGCCTTGACCTTCTCAAACAGCCTTTTCCAGACCAGCTGTTTTCCTGTTAGCGGTCTCCAATTCTTAGTTATCAAATGTAGGAGATCTTTTTCTAGGCCATCCATCCATCTAAGATTTGGCCTGCTCTTTCTTCGTATGCCAATTGGTTGGGTATTGAAGACTTTTTTTAGTGGTGCGGTCTTAGTCGATTCTGACAACATGACCTGCCCATTTAATTCGTTGCATTTTGATGAAGTTAACGATATCAGGTTCTTTATATGAGTAATAGAGCTCGAAATTTGATCTTCTTCGCCACGTTCCATTTTCTTGAAATCCTCCAAAAATAAATCTTAATCTTCCCTTTCGTAGATACTTATCATGTTATCATCTGTTCGAGACATGGGCCAAATATTTTTTCTTCTTGAAATTTCGTAACGAGTGTTTTTTTTTATGGGGTAGGGTTGTTAGCCCTACGCCCAACCCTCGAATCTAGAGGACCGGTCCCATTTTAGTCACCTTCTAAGACACGCTTGGGCTACATTGGGACTATTCTTTCCCACCCGGTCACCATACGTGTGCTGTTTAGTTTTATTATTTAAAAATATAACTTAAAAAAAATTATTTTTTATTTACTTTTTTTCCCAGCAGTTTCATTCTTATTTTTGATTTTTTTTATTTTTTTATTATTATTATTATTAAAAAAACCTTTATTCTTTTCTTTGAAAGAAAAGAAAAATATATTCGAAAATCAAAAACAATCCTTTTCGAAAAATTTATGGGTGTATACACGTACCACCCATCCTTATCCGTCATTCTGTCTCAGGTGCTATTTTTCTTCTTCCGTTTTGTGTCTGGTGAGAGTCGATCCGAATCTCCTGTGCGAGAAAAATCGAAACTATCTCGACCGTTCAATGAATGGATAGCAGCTCATCTGATTCATGCCTCTCTCAACTAACCTTGTCTGGGATGAATCTCTGTTAAGCGTAAGTGGCTGCGTTGTTCTACCTATCTGTAAATTTGGTATTAATTAAGGGAAAAGTTATTATTATGACGTTAAGTATGTCTGGTTTTTTCTGTATCTTAGCTTTTTGAAAAATGTTATTGTAGAAATTTATTAAACTTACAGTAAAATCCAGCGTATAACGCGCATCCATACTTTCAAGATGTATTTTTTAATTTTAAGGTATATTCGCACCCCCTTTTTTTTGTGAAGAAACCTGAAATGTAAGCACGCAATGCTGTTCTGTTTTGAAGTCATTCGAAGTATTATCTCGGGCTTTTTAAAAAATAGTAGTCTACAAATCGTAGTACAACTCTTTAAATTCATAAGGTGTGTTACATTTCTTTTAAATCGGTCGCCCATCCGGTATAGTGGTTAGCAACGCTGACAGCTGTGCCGTTGGGCCTGGGTTCGAATCCCGGAGAAGGCATGGATATTTGTAATTGTATAGTGCCTTCGCGGCATGGAGGTACTTTAAATAGCCGTCGAGCCGCAAGTCCTCTGTTGAGGTTGGTGGAAGGGAAAGAGAGGTGGGAGGCCCCTGACCACCCCCAGGGTGTTCTCCCTCAAAATTGGGGTGAAACCGAGCTAAATCGTTCTGTCATCTGTGTGGTGCTCAAAGCTACGGATAACGACAGGCATTACGTCCATGATGAATTTCGTGGACCTGGATCTGGCTTTTGCCGATTAGGTGGCATTAGTAACAATATTTCTTCAACAATTAATTTTTTTAATGCTCATCTCTCTTTTTCTTTTTAACGCTATCATTTTCATATCCGGCATATAACCGCGTACCCGTAAATTTCGATCTTATTTTTTGTTAAAAGTGCGCGTTATGCGCTGGATTTTACGGTACTTTACTAAATCTTGGGATCGCCGGACGAAGTACTTCCTCAATATACTTTAGACTTGATCGGTGCTTTTTGATTTCATGGTTGTTAAAGACGAAAATGTCGTCTCACATAGAAAAGTTGTAGAAAAAGGTAAAGATACTATATTACAGTTTCAGAAATTGTTGGAAATTCTTTTGCAACTCTTAGCCAAAAATCTTCTTCGCATTAAAAGATATATCAAAAATCTTAACAATTTTGCCAACCCCCAGCTGCAAGTCACGTTTAAGAAGCACTGTTCTAATCCAACTGGAATTAAATATCAAAAAAATATTAATTTATATGCGTCTCCAAAATCACCCTTCCAACGCGATCAGTCTCCTTAAAGCAGTCTTAAAATTCCAATAATTTTAGAAGAACTTTCCTAAGTTCAAGTCTTTTTTTGGAACAAATCATTAAGAACAAATCATTTTACTGTTTTAATTTTACGTATGTTACTAATGTGTACAATATTATTACGTATGATTCTAAATATATTCTAAAGTTATACACAGAAAGGCAAAGTGTAAATTCGCTTACAAATGTCGAATCGCTTGTGCTTATTCATGAGTTGTTTCATTTTCTTGGTCTACTTCCAGAAATTGTGCTGTGTATTTTAAAGTTAAACATTTGTAAATGACTGTAATATTTCTTTTCTATTTTCCCTTCTTCATAATATTTTTATATATTTTTTTAGTCTTTTATATTTATGATTCATTCGCACGTGTCGTTATTTCCTTTTAAAATAACTTTTTTCGAGACGCGTGTCAAATTAATAATGATTGTTTCATATGTTTTCTTTTTCCTGTATTCAATTGAACAACATACTTGATTGATTGCTATTTGGTTAAAAACATTCGCTGTTTTTTTGTGTCACTAATATCTGAATTGTAATTATTTACATTTTTATGTTGGAGTTTAATAGACTTCATCCTACTTTGTGTTGCATTCAAAGGTATGCGTGACGTCATATCACTAGAGCTATAAAGAACTGATTTAGAATTGAATTTTTCAAAAATATGAATCTCGAATTTCGAAAAATTATCTTCGGTGTCAGTCACCTATAGTTTCAGCTTGTCAAATTGAATGTTTCTGGGCCTTTTCGTTTTTTTTCCATTCTGTGCGTACACATGCTCTGAAACCGTTCCTTTTACTAATATAAATATGTTTAAAATGTCAAAAGAAATGTTTTTTTTTTAAAAAAAAAAAAGAACGAAAGAAAGAAATATATAGTATTGAATGAAGAATCATTATATGTAAGAGAGGAATTCCAATAACAGAAAAAGAGTAAGATTCTTATTTCATTAAAAATATATATATATAATTATTCAGAATGTCATGCATTTTGTTTGTTAGAAAAAACCAATCTTCACTCTCATTATATCAGATGAAAAATTGTTCTTAATTACCCCAAAGTACTATAGAAACACTCTTTCATCTGTTTCAATAAATTAAAGAAAAAACTCTTTATGCCCCCCCGCATGGCAGTCAGAATGTCTTAAGTTGTAATTTACTATGTCTGACGTGAATCTAGAGTAATTTTAAAATAACTTATGCGACATGTATGTATTCGACAGTTTTAGTGATGCAAATTATTAATCAAATCTTCAATCCTTTCGCAGAAAAAAGAAGAAAAAAGGTTGAATGAGTTTTCTGTAACTTTTTTTTTTCAAAACATGTTTCATTATGTATATACAACACATAAAAAGCTGCACGAAAAAATGTTTATTTCTAAAAATAATTGGTTTGTTTTTATTTATTTTTTTTAACATTTCTTTTTATGGCGTATTGTTCAATTCTTTATATCCACAATGGTAAATAAAATGGCTTTAAATAGACTAGGTGTGTGGACTTAAGTTCACGGAAATTAATTGGATTGAACTTCGGGGGAAGAGTCGAGTTGTGTTTCGCACTGTAAAAAAATGTTTTTTTTTTAACAGACAGAAAGTGATTTTTACTTTTCTTTTGCTCTGGATATCGCATTTTCGTGAAGAAGCTATTTTTTCCCTCTAAATGCAGTCTTGGAAAATGAGATCGATTCTGTATGTTTATTTTCAGTTGTATGAGAAAACGTGATTTTAATTTTGAGAAATAAATTGTTCGTAAGCTGGATATACTGGTTTTTTGAAGTCAATGCCTCCCTCAGATGAAACGGTCACTTAAACTTCTTAGTAAAAAATAAACTATACAAAAATCTCTAAAAGTATACGTTTTGATCGCGGCATACTAAAATTAGACATTGCTCTGACACTGTTAATTTGTCTTAGATCTATTTGCATGCTGTTGGCGAACTTTGTATAAGTTATTCTATTGTTTGTTGTAGGGATTAAATTCTTTTATTCTAAGCTAAAGAATTGGCTTTACTTTAAATGGGTGTGCAGTAACATGAAGTAGATTATTGTTATTAGCATTTCTAAGATGTGCTGCATAAGAAATTTTACTTTTAGTTTGTTGTGCAGTGGTGCACACAGGAAGTGTGTTTGCAAGGGGTGGGTATAAGTTCGGAAGCTTACCAATCTTGTATTATGCCCCAATACGCTGCTCAACATATTCTTTTGATTTCGTCGATTTTCGAGAGCAAAAAACAGAAAAAAAAATTAATTATTGAAAAAATAATTCGCGTTAAAATTAATTAATAAAATTAATTATTAATAACAAATACTTAATTAAATTTTACGTTTTATATACATAGGATTATAATCCATTGAAAAAAAATCAACGGCAAGGGGGGGGCAGACACGGAGCCCCCTCCCCTTGTGTGCGCTACTCATTTGTTGTATTACTGATTATATAGCAGCACACTGGATTATTGATGCTTCTAAGATTCAAGATTGAAAAGATGTGAAACCAGGGGCGTAGCTATCGCCTTATCAATAATACGGGGCCCCCAAACTACAGGGCCCCAACAAATGTAATGTAACAAGGCTCCCATATCTAAAAAAGGGCCCCAAAGGAATTTTGATACAGGGCCTTCTCAAAGCTAGCTACGCCAGTGTATGAAACATTCATCTTTTTTTAAAGCTGCTTAATTAAATACGTTCTGACGCAGAGGTGGACAATGCTTTTGGCTCAAAGGCCTCATTGTAGGAGTGGAAGATACCAGAGAGAACGCACCTTTTTAAAATGAGAGCATTCATTTTATATATAACTAATGGATGCACTCAACCACTAACTTTGCATATATGAAAGGGTACAAATTATGTCCCATAAAAATCAATAAATATATGTTAAATAAAGTAACTGCAGTTTTATTCTTTTTATTGTGCTAGTTTCATATCATCTATAGCTCCAAGCATATTTAATTTTGGAATCAATTTAATTTGACAGATGGGCCCTATTACAACTCTTCTATAATTTCGTTTTTTTTTAAATCAAGAGGAGCATTGCTTGTTGAAACTCTTATCACAACCTACAAGTTATTGTCAACCAATTTGCTTTTATATTTACTGATCTTCATGCAAGAAAAACTTTGCTCACAAATATATGTCGACCCCATTACAGAGAGCATTTTCTGCTTATTTGGTTTTCTGACTGTCTTAGCGATACTCAAAAAAAAAAAAATTTTTTTTGGGCCATTATTTCTTTACCCTTGTTCTAACATGTACTTTTATAATTCAGTTTTCTTTAAAATTAATAACAAATCTCGTTTTGTTTGAACTATTTTAGCTACTTAACTTAAGCCTAGTTGTAGATTTATTGAAAAAGGAAAATGTTTTATCGATTTTGTTCTATACATCGGGAAATTTTGTGACACACATAACCCGCTTGGAGTTAATAAATCACTTGATGGAGAAATTCATGTAACTCAAAACAGAAATGTCAATATCTCTGCTAAAAATTTATTCTAGAAATATCTGTTTTCTGCAAAAAATGTTGAATGTAATTGGAATTTTGCACTTCACTGAAATATTTAGACACAGTCTTTGAACTCTCATTTTGAGTTTAAAATCGATTTTAATTGCATGTTATACTTCCAAATTTTCATACATGAGTTTTTACTAGTATTAAAATTTTTTCCATCGATTTGGAGGCCACGGTAGCCTAATGGCCATGGTCACGAACTTGTGGTCGGCGGGTCGCGGAGTCAAGTTCTGGGGCCACTGAAGACTCGCCGTGTAGACGGGGTTGATACACGTTATAAATCTGTCGAGGCTCAATGACCTCTCATTGGTATGGTAGTTAGGAGAGGGGGGATGCCAGCTCAGGTGTCATCCTGGTCACTTGACCGTTTTAAACTACGAGGTCCTCCGCCAGTAGTGTGACCGCGGTAGCCTAGTGGTCAAGGTATCGGATCGTGGCTGGCGTGTCATGAGTTCAAGCCCAGAACCACTAAAGACCAGTCATGTAGATGCACTTTAATCAAGCGTCCTCCAGTTGGTGTGGTTTGATAGTTTGGAAAAGGGGGTGCCTGCTCAGGTGTCGTCCTCGTCACTTGACCATGGTTCAAAGTGATGAGGTCCGTCGCCAAAAGCCCTCGTGTAGCTGAACAGTGCGACGTTAATATTCACTCATTCACCCACCGCCAATAGTCGTCGTTTTGCTTCATAGTGCAATGGTTAAGTAATTCTATCACTCCATGGATTTGGAGATTGGAGTGCCAGAGCTTAGGTATCGTTTTCATCACTTTACTGTGCTTCGAAATTACGAGCCCATCGGCATTCGCTCTAGTGTTGCTAGACCAGTTAGATTTTATAAACAATCACTCTGTCCAGCGTGCATAGATGTTCGAAATTGAAACTGCGATATGAAATTTGAGAATGCAATGAGATATTTTTTCTTTCCATATTCAAAACTTTTTAGAATTGCCAATTGTTATTAGAATTTTAAATATTTTATTGCAACCAATTATTTATTAATTATACGGAACTTTCACTGATACTAGATGGAAAGTCAATACTTCCGTTTCCAGCGGTACATTATGTAACAAATTAGTGTTTTTCACCTCATTATTCTGTGTCTGTGAAATCGAGGTCGCCCATTCGTCTCTTTTGGGTGATGTTTTTATGCTTCTCGATCGAAAGGACGAGGTCAGAATTTTATTAGTATTAAACGAGTCATAAAAAAATCAGTAATGTTGTTTGATTTGAAGCAATTACGTGCTATAATTTACAATGATTTAGAAATCGAATTCAAACTTTACATGTTTCAAGCTCCCTTTTTCCTTATCGTATTCTCATTTTAATTAAATGTGCTGAACGAACAATCCTTAAACTGTATGAGTAGACCCCCGGGATCCCGAGTGCTTTTCTGGGGGTTCGCGAAGGACCCTCATTTAATATTAAAATTTCCTTCTTTTGCTGGCTCTAAAAGGCCTCGTCGAAAAATAGAAAGATGTACCGTCCTAGACTAGATCACAACCTTGCCTTCAATGGACCTTTAAATCATTTAACTATGTGTTGACAGTCAGGGAGAGGTGTTCGAAATCTTGGGGGTCTACGATGTCAGGCTGATACATAAAAGGGGGCCGCGGTGATGGAAAGTTTAAGGCTGCTTTTGGCTAATGTTAAAAAATATGACCCAAACTCGGAATATTTTTTCAGATATAAAAGTACTCAAACATAAATATTATACTCTGGCTTCACTATCCTGTAGCGAATCCTTTATTTTATCGTACTACTCATTTTTTTATTCGAGTTGACACATTTTTTCTTTTATAAAATGTGTTTCGCATTTTTTTCTCCTATACCGTAATACTAAAGGAGCTATCCCTTTACATGTTAAAAGGAAAAACTAATTGTTTAAGAAATATTTTGAAATTTTAAAAACACTACATTATAAACAAATGCATGAGTTACAATGTCACAGATTTTTATAAAAATTGAGATATTTTTTCTGTCCGAAAATGTGCTCCGCGTTAAGTTCACGCTCTTGTGTATATGGCGAAAACAGCCTAAAGAACCGCTGTGTTAAACGTTATTTCTTACTGAACATGTGGTAGTTAGAAACTGTGTACATGGACGTACATCAAAGTAATTCATTGAGAAACTGTTTTTGAAAATAAAATTGCTTCTCCTTATGATGGGATTCCCTTTGATGAAAGGATAGGCAACATTTTTTAATAGAGGAATAATAAATTACATTGATTATAAATATATTTTATATATGTGTGAATCTGTGTTAGTAATTTTATTTTATGTCGCATATGCTTTGTTGCAGGGATTGATTAGACATTTTCCCGTACTCTATTAATTTTATTATTTTTTTTTCATAAAATACTTTAATACTTCTATTAAAATTTACCTTTCACCTATAAAAAAAACCGTATATTTGTTTGGGTTTTCAGTGTGTATATTTTGTAATAAATTTTAAATATCTCCCCCCCCCCTTTATGCTCCTTATACGAAAAATTATTGTCAATAAACCTTCAATAATAAGGCAATTAAAATATCGGAAAGACTTTTTTTTTATTATTTATCTTAATTTCTATTTGTATATGAAGTTAGTAATTGTAGCATTTTTTGTTGAGTGTTGTAGTGAGATGAACTGGAGTTTGTATTAGTGTTAAGAACTAAATAATCAACAGACATTGTAAAACTCTTTTTTTTTTTTTTTTTTTTTCTCAAAATCTAAATGGTAAACATGCATTAGAAGCGAAATGAATCTCGAACTCTCACGAAAATAGAAAAAAATCCCCAAATCTTTTAAGACCACTTTGATGCACAACCACACAGGTTTTCTTCAGTAAATTAGTATTTCTCAACGTTATACTTAAAAACTGCTCCTGGGTTATATACGGGAATTTAAAACTCGGTAAAGTGACGAGAGAGAGAGAGAGAGAGAGAAGACTACACCTGAGTTGGCACCCTACTCTCCAAACCACTACATTTCTCCTACGTGAGGACTTGTCAATTTATCGAAACCTTATAACACACACTCTCTCTCTTTCTAATCAAAATAAAGTCTACTCTTCCTTTCGCTTTTTCACCTTCCAAGTGCACTAACGATATCAGTTTGATTATACAACATATACGTATCTGATTATACGTGTATATGTTCGTTATAGCGCTTATACGTATATTATTTTTCTGTTTTGCGGTATGTTTATATTTTTAAGGAAGATTGAGGGAATAAAAATATTGAGTCATTTACATTTATAATAATTTTTAGACTTTAATACAAAAAATACAAAATAGCCAGTTTTTTTTGTAGTCATTTACAAATTAAAAATTTTAAAAATATTAATTACAAACATTTAAAATTTTGTGCTGTATAGCCATATAAACATA
>BMAV01024430.1:129823-152552 GCA_019973955.1 Trichonephila inaurata madagascariensis | reverse complement strand
TATCCATTTTCTTGCCTGGAAATGTATTAAAAGTGTTTTACAACATGTTGAGAAATAATCTGGTTTAAATATGCATGCGTTTGATTATAAAACTAAAAATGGCGATTGGCTATATGGCTCTCAGGAAATTCTTGGAATTGAAGTTAGCTGTGATGCTTATTCGCATTTTGTGGATACGTGTGATATTTATGTTGGTAAGTATTTCATCTATTTTTATAATACTGCATTGTTTGATTTATCTTTATTTAATTTCAAGTAACTATAAAATTTTATTGTGGAAATATTTTAACGCGTTTTCAAATTGCAATAGCTGTGTTATGTATGGTGCGATTTTTTAAAATTTATATCGTATATGGATTATTTCTAAAGGAAAGTTTAGATGATCATTTGCAAATAAATGTTTGGAGCTTTTCTCGATATTAAAACAAAACAAAACATGGAAATTATTAATAAACATTGTAATAAGATATTTTTTAATTTAGAATTTAAATATTTTTGTTTAAATTTACACACAAAAAATTAAAATCAAGTACAAAATTATCGAAAATAAGTAATGATGATGGCTTTTATATTTCATTTGATAATAATTTATTCGATAAAAAATTATTTTTAATTGTCATAGCTTTCTTTCTGCAGGGCAAAAACAATCAATTTTTTTTCTTTGCGACTTATTCTTTTGAAATATATGTGAAAAGTTCTCTGAAGATAAATATGGTACTACTTTTAAGATCTTCACTTAATTTTTAATTCCACTTTCAATAACTGTTTTTATTAGTATAGTTTAATTTTTTTAATCCTATCTTAAACTAATCTGCTAATTAAACAAAAACTTAAACTAATCAACTAACAGTTAAACTCATCATGAATAATACTTCAAAAAGTGTGTTTTAACTCAATTTGATGTAAAATTCACAACTTAAAATAAGTGTTTTGAGAAAATATATAAACTTTATAAATCCAGTTTTAAACAATTGTGAAACCTTGGAAAATCTTACAAGGAAGAACGAATGGTAACAAGGAAAATCGTAATTTTCAATTAAATTATCAGTGGCTGATATATCTGGATAAAAAAGTGATACTTATTATTTATCATGAGTTTTTGCTCCGCTTTGATAATGCGAGTACTAAAAGAAGGTGCCGAACATCATATCTATGTGTAATACAAGAGATAACTGTGAGAATAAATAATGCTTTACAAAAAAAAAAGAATTAATTCTACCGCTACTATTGTGATCTCACGTATTCCTCGGTTTAAAATTTTGACTGTTTGTGAAAAAGTTTACGAAATAATGTATTTAAAAATTCTATTTCGTGAATGTCATGTATATTGCTGCTTGTTCGAAATAAGTCTGGAAGCTAGTAATAAATATTTATGTGTTCAATCATCTATCCCGTACTGATAGTACAATGAAGAATTGAGATTGCAATATAAAGGTGTAAAAAAATTTTAAAATTTCAAATGTTGCTAAAAATTTTAGTGTTTGCCGCCCATTGGTCTGAAACGTGCTTTCGAAGTTACCAAAATGGCAACTCAAATTGCAGATGGTTGCAACGGAGAGAATAGCTAGCCAAAAGCGCGTGGTCATTCACGTGACTGTAATCAAAATCCCACGTGACTTAAGTTCCTTTTTGCTTGGCTGAGGGTACCTATGCAAGCGAATGGTTTTTTTGTTATGAGCACCTGCCATTGAGCGCCGAGTAAGAAATCGATTTGAAAAGCCTTCATTAAATTAACTCTTCTGAAAATATGTGTTCAATACATTAAATGCTTTAAAATCGTCATAATGCCTTGAAGAACTCTTAAATGAATTAATTTACTATCTTGTTTTTCCCGAATTGTGGTTTAATCAAATTTAAACATCTAAAAATATCACAGCCTTAGAATAAGTTTGAGTGAGCTTATACATCCATTTATTTAAATGCATTTTTAAAATCAAATTGTAATCGATAAATACCCATGTTTGTACATTAATTTGTAAAGTTAGGGATTCATTTTGCATTAAAATGTAGAAAGAGAGATATGGAAGATATTGACTATTGAAAAACTGACTGGCACAAAATTGACTAGTATATCATTGGCGTAACGGAGAATATTAGCCACCCTCCCCCTTCAAAGTAGATTACGATATTATTTTCTTATCCGGTAGACATTAGTTTTTCTATTTGCGAAAAATATATTCTGAGTTGTAGATTTTATTTAATTAGATGGAAAGTTTTTTTAAAAGACATTAACTTTGAAATAAGTATTCAGTGTTAAATTAACTAGTTCAACCTTTCTTTTTTTACATTAGACCAATCTTTTCTCATGTATATTATGTTCACTTTTGTATATCATGCTGAATTTTGAAGACTAGAGACAATTTGTGCATCACAGTGATGGTGTAAATTTTTATTCACAGTAATAAAAAGCCAAGTTTTGTGATAATACAAGTTTTGCATGGTTTATTATAATTTAATAATGCTTTTTCAAGGAAAAAAAATACTTTAAAAAACTTGAATTTCTTGTTAGAAGCGACTTCTAAGACATTCTGCACAAAAATTTTGACTTATTCATAAAATTTAACATTATGGAATAAATCACTGAGTTTCCATTATGTCCATAAAGCTACTATTGCTTTATCTACTATTGTCACTTTATTTACATTCAGTCATTATGCATAAAAATTTATTTTATATCTTTTTTTAAAAAAAATTTCTTACACTATTAATTAAGTTCGTAAGCATAATGCTTTTTTTTAAAAATTCTACGTATTTAAAAGTCATTTTACCATCATAGCTTTATGCTTCTATGTGTTGCAATACTTAAATAACTTTGGTGCCCATTAATGGCCAAAAAGATTTAGATTCATAAAGAAATCAAAATTGTTTTGAAGAAATGAGACGCGTGTTTTTATAATTGACGACTCTTTAACCCCTTAACTGCCGCCGGCTATATCCGTCTCGCTGAACCGGTGCATTAGGGGCCCCGGACGTATATATACGTGTTTCCGAAATACGATTTTCTTTCCGTTGCTTTCAGTAAAACTATTCCGAAGGTTTTTGAATGCAATAAAAGGGCCTTGATAGTATTTGCGAAGGATTTGCTTATTTCAGGAGAAACTTTGCTTATTTGTGCCTTTTTCCCCTCCCCAATACCGCATACGCGCGCCAATGTGAAAAACGGTGGCACTGTGGTAGCCAATCACGGAACATTTAATTGGTAGTTAAGGGGTTAATAACGTTCTTTTAAAATGGTTTCAATTTCAATTCGAGCTATCATCGAAATGACCATCTTGAAACTCCGGATTTTCTCACTCATGTACAGGTTATCTTCCCTTTCTAAAGCTATGCAGAAAAATGTTTCTTTTTTAAAAGTTTCTTTTGACAATCTTCCAAATAGCTAAAATTTATTAGTTAGAAAAAGTTGAAAGTGTAAAAATAAGACTGAACCATTTCATATAAATTTGTTATATAAAGTGTCCGTTTTCCGTGATAAATTTAAAAGTGTCAAGTAATTGTATATTGGCAATTAATCAAGGATTATTCCTTTTTCACCCTTCAACCTGAAAAACTGGTACAGGAGTAAAATAATGAACTAATCAATATGCGCTGGAAAAGAGAGGAGAGAATCAATAAGCAAAAACATTTAAAATTTGGCACGCACCTGTAGACCAAAATAACAGAGTTTATTTTATATTTCAGTCGCACACTTTAGTTTTTGTAATATATTGCTTTTTGATACTAATACTCCGTTTCTTTCTGAGGCTGTTCAGCGTGAAATTATTTTAAGCTTCTATTATAATTTTTTAGGGTAACACACATTACCCTAAAAAGGACCAAAATGTCGATTTTTTTTTTTATCATACTTTAGTTGTACTAAATTTCGTAGCTCCAGCTACGTTATTTAACCAATTACAGTCAAATACTTTAACGCGAAAACGCTTAAGACGAAATATCGGTTAACACGAAATAATACAACGATCCCGACAAACTATTATGTGTGTTCATGGATTTTTTTCTCTTAACGCGAAAAGAAAATCGCTTAACACGAAAAGATTTTTTTTTTTCTGGGAATGAACAAAATACGGAAAACACCAGCCGGATTGAGCTGTCCCATTGTATTATGGGAAGAATTCACTGCAGTAGGTGATGATAGTGTGTGTACAGTCCCAATTATGGCAGGCATACATTTTGGAGTTTGTTCAAAGCTAAAAAAATACCTTTGATGCAGATTCCGAGGATGAAAATGAAATGAATAAGGTAGTTCCTATTCCCACATCATCCAAAATGAGGAACGTCATGAAAAATATGGGCAGTTATTTAGAGGTGAATTCAGATGGTGAAATGAATAACAAAATAGACGATATCGAACAATTTATTGACAATTAGATGCTAAAAAAACAGTGCAAAGAAAAATATCAGATTATTTTCCAAAAACTCAATACATGTTTTGTTTTTCAAAAAATTTGAATATTTTGTATTCAATTTCTTTAAGTTCTGATTATTTTTGTTTCATTGATTTTTATTAAATATATATATATCATGTAAATAAACTCTAACAAACTTAATTTTGTTGATATATGGGAGGTTTTTTTGTAATATCCTTTAACACGAAAAAGTATTTCAGTCCCTTTAGTTTCGTGTTAAGCGATTTTCACTGTATTTAACTTTTTTAACTGCGTCAAAGGGAAAACCGAAACCAAAACGTGACGTCAGCATTTAGCTCTTTCATTAATTTTACTGATCTTTAAAACTTTAAAAGGCTTTTTCTCAAGGATTTTATTTACTACATTATGTTATTTTTATATTCGATATAAAGTTTTGAAACTTTTTCTGCTTGTTTTGTATTATATGTTTGATGATTCTGTGAATGGAATAAGAATTTAGATGAATAATTATTTTTTAAAGGATCCACAAAGTTAAATATATATATTGCAATGTCCGAGCACGAAAACAATTGCAAAAATATAAAATCATTACTCGTAATTTTTGTCCCAAGCAAATAATTGTGCGGAAACATTTTTACGAGTATTAAAAAAATTGTTCAAAAATCTTAAAAATTGTAAAAGTAGTAGGAATTTTAAAATATTATTATTTTTTTTTTTAAGAAATCAAAATTTAAAATAAATGTTTGTTTAAAAATGGGGTTTTCCTTGTGTGTTGTATACTTCATGTGTATTCAAATAAGGTACATATAATCGTTTTCATATAAATATATAAATAAGAAAAAATTGTGTACAGGGTACCGTGTCCTTTTAAAAGGATAACAGTTTGATTATAGAAAGGGCGAAAAAAAAACTGTTTCTTAGCTATAAAATATTGGAAAAATTAAAAGAAAGAAGTATTTGTGATTCTTTTGATATTTTTTTTTTATCAAAAGTTTGTGCAAATTTTATTATTCTGTTTCTGATATGGAGAAAGAGTTGAAATCACGTGGTGGTAAATATATATATATATATTCACATATGTTACTTTAATAAATTTAAGAATTCTAAAAAGAATTTCCTCTTTGTATCCTTTTTTAGATGACAATGCATATTCAGCAAATAAATTCTGAAGATGTAAAACGAGCGTTAAATAAATAAATAAAAACTACACGCGTACAATTAATCTGTATTTGTGAAATCATTTTGAACCTATTGTATTCAAGTGGCATCTTCCTTCCCCTACGTATTCTAAAAGTTCAAAAGTGCTTATAAATTATATTGCCTGCTGGAATTCTATGATAAAGGCGCAGTGAATTTCTTTTTGTTTGAAATAAGAATGATGACCATCTTCTCAGTGGGTGTGTTTTTAATATACCTCTCCTAATACATTTTGCTTTCCTTAAAAAACCTGTTTGGATTCAATTTATCACTTTTTTTCTCCCCTTTCTGCTGTTGATGAGCAAAATTATGTTAATAGAATATCCAATCGAGAGCAGTGCTATTATATATGTTTAGAATGATGGACATGTGTTAGTTAACAAGTGCTCCATTTCTTTGAGACAATACACTGTATATCAGTAAAAGCAATTTTTATTTTGGTCTTTATACATGGCTGATGAAAACACTCATGGATACTAAGATCTGAGAACTAGGTTTCATCAGTTTTGATTCTTCTGAAATTTTTGTTTATGATTTTATGATTCGTCTCAAATTATTTTCAGAAATGTTCTTTCTCTGTGTAATTGGCAAAAAAATATAATTTTCAATTCCTCTGCTATTAAGTTCACAATCTCCCTATATATATATCTTGTTCAAATTTTCAATCGTTAATAAAATACATTTTAAAGCGCTCAATTGAGCTGAAATTTTATATTCGCTATTATTTTGGATGGCAATATGGTAATTTAATTGTAATTACTAAAAATTAATTGATTTAAGCTAATTATTCAAAGAATTACAGATACAGCCACGTTGGCATCACTTTTGGTGACTTAGCGACCCTTTTGGCGACTTGTGTCAAGACTTTAAAAGGTTTTTTTTTCTCACATTTTAAAGCTCTCATTTCAGCTGAAATTTTCTATACACGATTGTTTTGGGTGACAATACGATAATTTTAGTATAATTAATTAAAATTAATTGACTAAAGCTAATTGTTTAAATAATGACAGATACATTCACGTTTACTTCATTTTTAGCGACTTGGGTCAAAACTTTAAATAAAAAATTTTTTCACGTTTTAAAGAATTCAGATGAACTGAAATTTTATATACACGATTGCTTTTGGATGATAATACGATACTTTAATGATAATTAATAAAAATTAATGGCCACTTATAATATTCTGAACCTGTCATGTGTATATACATATTTATATTAATTGTAATTATTTGATTAAAAATAACATTTTTCTTTGTTAACCTAAATAGGAATTGACTTAATTTTTTTTAATATTACTTATTATTTTATGATTGCCGAACATTAGTGCCTAAGCCATTAGTTCACGGACTCAGTGAAATCTTACAACTTTTTGAGATCCTGGGCTATATGCGAAAGTAGGTTCGCATCAGTATACAACTTTTAAGTAAATAGTTCGTAGCATGTGTTGTCAAATACTCGTACAAACGGTAACCCTCAACAAATATATGTGTGTGACTTCAAAACCGACTCGATGGATTGACATCTTTCTCCTAAATGATGGTGTATGGTAATAGGCCTAGGTATGGACGTGACATAATACAGTCTTACCACTGTTGTCAATTACCATACAGCTCGAAATTCCCAATTTTTTGGAGAATATGTCTGAAAATAGCATTTGATGATTAAAATTATTTTGGTCATGACTTATTAAAGCCAAGTCAAGAACGAGACGTGACCCTACTATTGCAAGGCCCAGTTGACCCATGCCTTAAAATGTCTCTCCGGGCTCTCCAATACCTTTTAACAATGTCCTCTTAACTAGAAAAGGCAACACAATTGTTCAAATTTTCCCAGATCATGGCCTGATTGGAGTCGCATAAAATACAGTTTGGGGATTCCTCCGCTCCAGTTCTGTGCAGGTGGTTCGTTTACTTGTCTGTTCCAACTTGCCAGTGGGCACTTAAAAAGTCTCACTTTTTCTGGAGGCAATAAGCGGTTTCCTATTTGCCCTAAATGCCATCTAGAACAGGCTTCACCTCAGCACATCTTGGACTGGACTGGGAAGATATCTATGATAGTCCGCTTCTAGTATTGGACTTCATTAATGTCAACGGTTTAACTGATCTGGTCTGACTTCGTCTGACCGGACGGGAGATTAGTAACAAACACTATGCTGACATTCGTGTCCAGTTAGACCTCTGAAAGAGAACCACTGCTGTCTTTTTCGATAGACTGGAGACAAATCTCTTCCCTTCCAGAATCCTCCATCTCTTATTCTTAGCGCGTTGGATCATGTTTTGTTTATGCTTCTGTATATCATATTAGCCGACTATTTAATTGTAGAAAAGAAAGAGGTCGTTTAATGCGTGTTTCTGCTTCTTAATTCCCTTCTTAACTAGTACGTCAGCTTTTTTATTACCCAAAATTCTGCAAAGTGCAGGAATTCAGTGGAAAAAAATTTTTATGTGCAAGTGTCTTGAGCAAAGGTCTTCAATCCAAGATTCTTTGAAAGCTATTTTGATTATTCTGAAGGGCTTGAAGTGCGCTTTTTGAATCTACCTTTACGAAAGAGTGACTACGAATCGACTGTTGTTATGAAGCCACAAAAACAAAAGAAAAATATGCTAGCTTAGGCATTTTCTAAGTATGTGCTTACAATCTCCTTGATTTGTATTCAAGTGCCGTTCTGACAAACAGGTCCAAGTCAGATTTTCATTTTTCAGCACTATTTTTAAACGGGTTTTAAAATTGTGCTTAGTGTAAAAAATGCATTACACATTTTTTTAAGTTTTACTGAAGAAAAAGTATATTACTACTTGAAATTTCGTGTTGTAAAAATTATGGATGACCTTAGTGGGAAGAGAAAGTCTAATATTTAAGCTTAATCGTACATCCACTACAGATTCAATATGTACGAATTTTTTTTTTTTCCTTTAACAGAAAATTTCTGAGTATAAATGAACTAAAATGCCATTTTATTGAAAACAGCCTTTTCTATAAGAAAACGTCAATAAAATCAAGAATCAGCAGACGTTGCTCATAATGCTGCTTCCCTATCTGTCAAATTCTACGATGGTATACAGCTGGTATTTTTCTACTATTGGATTTGAAAAGTTAAAAGTGCAGCTGGAGTGATTTTGTTGCAGTAAAGCATTTGATTGAATCAAGGATTATGTTTTAACGGAGGGTTCATTCAGTCTTGAAATGAGGTAAAAATTCTTCAAAAATGAGCATATGTTGAAAAGTGTATTGGAGCGCTTGATTCCTAAAGGAATCTTCATCTCCTCGCAGGACCACTGGAAATACTGTGAGTCAATTATTTATTCACAAATGAAGTTTTATAACTTATATTCTTATTTTCTCAAATCAACACTTTATTGTCTTAGGCGTTTGTTCAATAATTTTGAAAGATATTTTATTTGTTTTCTGTTAATTTTTTTGCTTTGGAATAGACGTTGATTCTACTCGCGTTGTGTGTTTCATTCCCAGAATTATACTGATATGAAATACATAGCAACAATAGCATCTAGAATAATAACTTTTGAACAAGCGGAATGTCTTATTCTGTCTAAGAGGGTTGAAAGTGAACTTCAGTGATACGCCAAATGTAGCAAAATTAGATTGAAGCAGTGATTTCAGTTACATAGCATCTTTATAGAACCGGAGATAATTCATTTTGCATGTTTCGAGGGAAAGATACAAGATCGCAAAGGATTAAGAATGGTTCTCTCAGTATTTCTTTAGAATTCTCTGCTCTGAAGTCTTTTATTTTTGCAAACGATATTCACCTTTAAGAAAATTATTCATTATTGTTTATATAACAAGTAAAATTTTTAAAAGCTTTTATTACCCTTTCCATCTTAAAATAATCATTTAGAAATCTTAATGTATTCTTTTGAAAATTGAGAATCTGTGGTACCAAGTAATTGATACACAGCACTTGCTAATAGATACTCTTGTGCAAATACTCTGTACCTACTCCGAGTGTTTTTGTTTCGCTATACAAATACAGAAAGCTTTTCAGACTTGTCAAACTTAAACCACTTTGAATGCATGGGATCTCTTCAGAGCATAGACGCTTAGTACAATTTTATATGCAACTCTACTTATAATTTACATCTAGTGAAATAGAATTATTCTTTCTAAAAGACTTCTGAACTCACTTTTGTTTTGTTTTGTGTACTTGTTTAAACCCTTAATGCTGAATCGTATTCATTTTAAAATAACATTGCACTTTTATTTAAATCACAGTTATTTAAAAATATCTTATTTTATTTTTAAATAAGAGGGAGGGGGTCAGTGTTTATATATATTATTAAAGAATTCACATAAAATTGTTTCGATTGATTAGATTTCCTCTATTTTTGAAACAATGTTTATTACATCGAAAAATAACTATTCTCCTTTTAAAAAATATTCTATTGATAATAGTTTTTTTAGAATTTGTATATATTTGGAAATTACGGTATGTGTATTTGTAATACATCTTTCCTCTCTGATATGCACACATAAATAAAATTTACTTCATTTCAATTTTCTTAAACGTATGCACCAGAAAGATATATTAATGAAATCTACTAGAATTTTTGCGCATCTGTAATGCTTATTTAATCGCTTTGAAACATAATTTAATGACTCAAACACGTTTGAACTGTTATCAGCGGGCTTCCTTTCATGATTTTTTGTACTGATAAATATCCCTGCCATTTATTCACATGTGTGTTTTATCTGTCATCACGTGGTGGAACACGATAAAATTCGTTCTTCGTTACCCCCCATCAATCATTTTCGTATTGATTATTGGAAGAAAAAACATATCGATTATTTTTGTACTTACGTGAAGTAATAATTGCAGAACTGTGTGACACGCGCCGTATTTCGATAATCAAATATTTCTTTTTTTTTTCTGTAAGCTAGTCATTCTCTTGCCCGCATCAGTGCATATAAGTTGAGACTTTATCATTTCCGATAATTCAGCTGTTTCCATGTTAAATGTACTGGTAGTGATACACACAGCTGTTCATCTTCAGTACGGTTTCGCTCTGTTCAGGTATTCTGATATTCTAGCTGGATGTAAATATGCAATAGAGTAATTGTTGTGTATTGTACTCTCTTTGTTATATGATGGTCAAGAATTCTTTGTCATTTTTATGGATAATATATTGTTTAGACCACCTGATTCCATATTTACGGGATTTATTTTTCTTCCAGATGACCGTGAACAGCATCGGGAGGAACTTCACGTTGGTAAGTGTCTTTTAAAAGTTCGTTTTGTTTGCATGCATGCGCTAACAGTGGATAAAACTAAATCAGTACATGCATCGCTTCTATTGCTAATAATGTAACTAAATATATTTCTAATTTTATGTAACTAAATTTACTTTTTTTTTTATATGTATTTTTGTTTTCATCAGGGCCTATATCACTATTATTCTTATATCCCCGTATCTTTTAATCTCATCTTTACTTGTTATGGATTATTCCATGTCATGAATGAAATTGTGTTCGCTTAAGTGGACAACGTTCGGAACTGTGATTTTGAAAAAGCGTATAAATGAATATATATTGTGTAAGTTGAATTAGAATGTACACATAAAAATATATTAAGAATATTAGTATAAGTAAAAAATAATTTAAGTACAATTTTTTTGATAAAAAATGAAGATTCTCCATTTAAGAAAAATCCGTCTATAATTTTGTCTGTGTATAGCTAAGACTTTTCTCTGTTCAGAGCCTGAACTATGAAGTACCGTAAAATCCGGCGTATAACGCGCACATTTAACACAAAATATAAGATCGAAATTTACGGGCGCGCGTTATACTCCGGGTATAAAAATGATAGCTTCAAAATGGAAAAAAGATGAGCATAGGAAAAAAATTAGACTTCTACATGTATCGAAATACTGTTTATTTAAAAGAAATGACATTTCTTATGAACTTAAAGGATTGTATTTCTAGAAGTATACTATTTTTTCAAAAGCCTGGGATAATAACCTTGAATAAATGACTTGAAAACATACGAGCATTGCATACGTATATTTCAGGTTTCTTCCTAATAAAGGGGATGTGCGTCATACGGCGAATATATCTAAAAATTAAAAATTGCAACTCTAAAGTACAGGCGCGCCTTACACCCCTGATTTTACCGTAAATAATTTAGAAGTGGATTTATGTATATTTTAGTAATTTTAACGTAAGATGCACTGTTTATTACTTCAAAGGATAGTAACTCTGAAAGTAATATGAATTTTTCAAGAATCCTGTTTCAAACTCTGTATAGAAGTCCTAGCTTTAGCTACATATAGCCGAAATATTATTATATAGTAGCATTTTTTCAAAAAATGAGAATTGTTTGAAAATGTAATTTTTTTTCTTCATTTTTTTGCAAAAAAATTGCATTTAAATAATTTTTTATTATATTAACACTCTTAAAGCAATTTTATATATATATTCTAAATCAGCTGATACTAAATATTAAAAAAAAATCATTTATACGCTTTTTAAAAATCACGATTCCGAAAGTAGTCACCTTGATATCTTAAGTAAATCAATTTTTAAGTCATAAAAAAATCACCAATAAGTTTTATGAATATTAACAATATGCTTAATAATATTTTTCCGTGTTATTAAAATCATGAGGTAAAATTTTGGAATTTGTTAAAAATGCGCATTTTTCTTTTAAAAAAAATGTTTATGGAATTTATAAATACTATTTGATACAATTATATTTTTTTTTCGTCGTGAACGTAAGTATGAAATAAAAATAAATATTCTACTATCGCATATTTTTTTATTTTGTTGGCTAACTATACAGAAGGGAAAGGGTAAATGAACTGATAAGTAAATAAATATGAACTGATTGCTCAGGTTCAGTAAAAAAGAAATGTTTTGTTGGAAAAAAAAATAATAAAATGACTCCATTACAAAAATAACGTGATAGCGTTTTATCATAAATATAGAAGATTTATTGTCTGTTACTCATGATTTTTATTACATTTGACATCAAAATCAGCATATTCTACACTGGTGTTCGAAAGTTTAAGAACAAACACATTTAACAATGTTTTCACGAAAAAAACTTTTTACCGCTTTTTATTGAAAATTTGTTGACGTAACAGAGAAACGGTGCTTATCTTAATTATGCAATAATATACAACAATAACTGCCCGAGGGATATTGTTTTGTATGAAGCTGATTTGCAACCTCTCAGATAACGAAACAGATAGTTATTGGCTAAATACTTTGCCAAGCTCATCAGTTATGGTGACCAGCACAGAACCTCTAGTTATGTACGCAATTGGCACAACAATCGTCGCCTTAAGAGAGGAAGTCCGCTTAGCTATGCTGAAAGCGAGGGATGGTTGCATAAAGGAGTAGAATATGTCTCTCTGGCACGTTGTTCGGATTTTGCTGTGTCGTTCTATGAACGGGTCTTTTTTAATACCGAATTATCCTCATACACTCACAAGGGCACTCAACATCCAGAGTATCTTAGGCAACTTGCTTTGGAGACTATTCATAAAGCCCCGTGTGACTCATTACAGATCTATATTGATGGTAGCATGGGTGTAGGTGCCGTCTCGAGTAGTGGAACTTTCATCAAAAAGGGGAATGGTATTAGGATCTGTAAGAGAAATCCTAATCACTGCTCATTTTTTCGCGCAGAGCTCTTAGCTATTGAGGAGGCTTTGAAATTTTGCTTTACTGAGAATGTCAATACAGATATTTGGATAGTCAGTGATAGCCGTAGCTCTATTCAGCATCTATCTGAATGGTGGAGGCATGGTACAGAACGGCAATGAGTATTGTCCAGCTATTAAATAGCTTGAGTGCCGATGTTAAGATCCTTTTTCAGTAGGTATCGTCGCACATAAATATCTGCGGGAATGAAATTGCAGATGGTTTGGCCCATAAGGGCAGCCATAAAGATTCTACGCATAGTAGCTGCCTTACTTTTTCAGAAATTGCTACACGAGTCGAACAAGATATCAGTTTCTCTTGGAAGCAGGCTCCGTACATGAGTGGTATAAAGGCTACCATCCTGGTGCTGCTTTGCTTGGAACAGGCAGTAGGCAGGATGAAACTACTCTTGCTAGGTTTCGCAGTGGACACACTCGAGCTCAACGGCATGTGCGGGTCTTAAAGTTTACCCTTCTTGTCCGAATTGCAATGTGACCCAAGCCGCTCCTGTCCATATCTTGGCTTGTATTGATTGCCATAACAAACAAGCCAAGTCCTGCTACAGTTCTTCAATGTTTAAAAACGCACGGGTTCATGGACTTGATCTAGATGTTTTTATCGATCAAGTGGGATAAGAAACAACAACACACACATACAATTTCTCTCATTAGTTATAATCAAATAAGTCAGATATTTCTAACACTACTCTGTGCGATTTTGGTTTTGCTCGTGTTTCTGGAGGCGATTGGTTTTTGAAACTTTGCTAACGATGAAACATGGCAATGTCTGGATGGATTACGATGGAGGGCAGTTGAAAGATTGGGGAAGCTGGTTAATCTCAAGTAAATATGAATAGATGATTCAATGTGTCTTGAAATGTGGTTTCCAGATTTTGGAACCAGTTCTTTGAAATTTGAGCAATATCCCGAAGAACAGTTACAGGGCGAACAATTGTCACCACAATCCAGGATGACCACTACTTGCCTTTGTTTCATCCAGGTCATTTTCACGAAAGAGCCCGTCTGACTTGTACACGGAAGCGATGAGCTCGTGTTCTCTTCATTGATGAATCGAGATTCAGTCTGAATGTTGATTCATATGAAGAGAATAGGGGATCCACTATCATCCCATCACCAGAATGCAATTGGACCACAGTGTAAATAGGGTATTGTGGTGTGGACTGGTGTGATATTATGTTGGACTGCCACACAGTGCCGAAAGTCTTTCACAGAGACCCCTTGAGTAATCTGAGATATAGAAATGATATCTTAGTGCCCTATATGTAAAGTTTTTCAGAGAGTCTGTTGGCACACATTTCTCCTTTTTATGGACGATAACGCAGGACTCAGCTGGTCAGCGAATACCTCGAAATTAAGGATATTCGGACATCAGCCGCATATTCACTCCCGATTCCCATAAAGCATGCCTGGGATGCTCTTGGCACAATTTAGCTGTTTTCTAGCCCACTTCCTGAACGCTTCAGGAGTTAAGAAGTGTCTTGAACAAGAAGAAGGATTTATTATGCTAAAAGACCGTAAATGGTATGAAAGTTTATTGTGAAAATTGCTGATAGAGTGATCATAGTCCATATCCAAACCCTCTACGAGTGTCTTTTATTTTACATCACTTCTGAACTGTTGTCATTTTATGAGTATAAATCAGGATCATGAGCGAGTACTATTGATTTCATATTATTTTTGGTGATACTTTCAAGTGTTTTCATACCAAATTTTAGATTTAATTCAATAGTTTTTGAAAAAATCTGCAAAAATATGTTTGTTTCTTAAATTTTGCACGCTAGTAAACACTCTTTTTCGATTATTATCTCATATCAGAATCTCATTCTTTTTCCCCAGAAACTTTTGTTGCAAAAATGGGAAGAAGGATTTTTATCCATTTGTGAAATTGTTTTGTAAATTTATTATTGTATTTGGTGCATTTTTTTTGGTTAAAAATTGATATATTTAAGACATTTTTAATGCCATTGAATAATGTTTTATGTAGCCTGTTAATTTTCAGTTCATTCATTCAGTTATACACACTTTAAGGGGGTTCACTCATATAATGGCCTGTTTTTTAAGCATTTTTAGGAAAAAAATTTTGACGACCATGTAAAATGATAGAACTTAACGTTTTTCATCATTTATTTTTATGTGTATTAAAAGTTTGCGCGTAAATTTTTAGCCAAAAATATCCAATAGAACGTGAGTTATAACGCTCTGAACACACCCTCCTCGAAAAAATGGACGCTCACTTCCACCACGATTCCGGCTGATTGGCTTATTTGAATTAAAAAGAAATAAGGGCGGTTTAATCTAGATGCTTAAATGCGCCGAATGAACTATACGCAATTGAAAATATCGAAAATTGGATTTTTGGTAGACCTCTGAAGAAAAAGTTTCGAATTTCATTTTTGTTATAAAAAAATATAGAAATATTTTGAATTTTTGAATGAGTGTAGTTCATTTGATGCGTATATTTGTGCTGAGTCTACCCTATAAATTTGAAGTCATTCGGTCAAACTGTTCTTGAGATATGATGGAGGAAAGTTTGAAAAACACAGTTTTGAGAAAAAAACGCGTTTAAAGTTTCAAGTCTAATTAAAACTACTCTAACAGCTACTCTTCTAATACATGCTTCTTTATAACGACTTCGAATTTTAAAAAATCACTTTATTACCATATTCTAGACATGTTAATGAAGCAAAAAGAAGTTTTTTGTTTTTTTTAACCCATCTCATGGGTGAAACCCCTTAAATTAATTTTGTTTGTTTGTTTTGAAATTGTGTGTAAAATTTAGGAGTTTTACTTTAAAAACTCAATATTAAAATTTGTATTAAATTTTCATTTATATTTTGAAATATGATATGTTCTGTAATGAAAGAGCATCCTACATATGTTATTAAAATATTCATTATATTGAATCACGGGTTCCGTGATTTTAGATTATTTTATCAATCACGAACTATTCAGTTGCAGATATAAGAGGAATGATTTCAAGATAATTCGTAATTTTGAATAAATGTAATCGTAACGTAATACAAACAATAATACAGATAATACAAACAGTAATACAGATTGAACGTAATACAAATTGTTGAGACTATATCAATTCCATAATCGATTCGACAATCAAAAATTGATTTAAAGTTTACCTTATGTTGTAGGTTGATTTTATACTTATAAAAACCCAAAACTTTATTAAGCTATTTATATGAATGTTTAGTTTTGTATATTGCATAAGTGAACTTTTTCCCAAAATAATTCCGTTTTCATAATTCGTACGGTAAGTTCTACTCGATTCACCTAAATATATAATCTAGATGAAAAGAATTTTTAATATTTTTCTGGAATATTGTTATTTTGAAATCACCGATATTGATAGCTGGACACACACGAAAATAAATTTAAATGAAGGATATATTAAAACATGTATATTATATTAGTCTTCATTACCAATTAATAAAGAAACTTCTCCAGTCTCGAATTGATTTTTGATTTCAAAAAATTATTTGTTTATTAGGATCCTTTTCTTTTTCCAGAAAATTAACATCGTTGCTTAAATTTTGATTTGATTGGTTTTAAAATTCAAGAATTTTTAGCAGTGATAAGAGTTAACTTATTTAGTTTATTTAAAACACTTGTTTCGGTTTTCAAAATAGTGAATCAGTGAATTCGTTTTCAAAAAGATAATTTCTAGCAAATTTATTCTGCAGATATTATCACTTTATGGAGATAATGAAATTTATCAGTGAAAAGAAAGCATTTTTGAAGATTACAAATTCAAGTCATAGTTTTTAGATAAATCGAAATCAAACGTAAAAAAGGAACAACCCAGAGAATTTTGTTAATTGAAACCTAATTATGAGAATAATTTATTTCTGTACTGTATATCTTGCTTTTACTCTTATTTTCTTATTTCATTTGTTCTGAAAATAATTTAACGTCTATTTTTGACTTCGTTAAATTTTTATTGATAAAATAAATTAAATAATGTTTATTCTTTGAAATTTCTTTTAATTTAATCAGATTTTTTTTATCTGTAAATCCTTGTTTTTTAGATGGTTATGAAGAATTATTATTTATTTTATTTTATTTTTATTACTGTAAATGAAACTATAAACAAATTTAAATATTTCAAATGACATTTTTTCTTTCTCCTTAAAAATCAATGTTTCCCCCTTCCATTTCTTGTTGAGTAATTTTGATGTATCACTCTTTCATGACAAAAAAGCATGTTTTTGATTTCTAGACTTTGAATTTTTCGCTACTTATTCATTTTTAAAATAATGAAATATATTGTGATATCAATTGTTTTTGCGATCAGTTCTAGACAAGACGTGGACAGTTAAATCTTAAGATTTTTTGAGCCCTGGCCCCCTATTGAAAAGTAGGGCCCACCTGAAATTCTTTCATGTATACAATATATAGCTTACGTTGTCAAATACCCTTACAAATGGTAATCCGTAACAAATAAGTGCGTAACTCATAATCTAGCATAATTAGGCACAAACCGGCTCAGCCTAGACACGGACGTTGGACATGACGTAATAATACAGGTTAGTCAGCATATACTCGAAGCTCTAAATTTCCAATTTTCAGAATATGTTCGGAAATAACGTTCGGCAATTAAAATTATTCGGATCATGAGCTTATTGAGGGCGAGATGAGGCCCCTTGCCGTGGACGGGTTGACTCATGCCTTAAAAGGTCCCTTAATTTGGATTGAACGCTAGTTAATCCAAGATATAATTTAGAAAAGTCCCAGAAAGCTTTTATTAGGTTTATATTTCGATATTGAATAGATCACTAATAGTTTTTGAAACTAGAATAAATATTATTTGTGTGATTCAGTGTATCAATTGACGATTGTTCAACTAACAATGCATGTTTTCTGTAACCTTGATGGCTACAGAGTATGATCGAGAAATTGAAAAATAAAAATAAACATTAAACGTTTTGTGATGGAAAATGGCAGCCTAATTTTTGAAAACCTTTTAAAATATTATGCACTTCAAAAATATATTCCCAACATAATCACTATTAACTGGGTCGATTTGTTTGGAGAGATTCATCTTTATGCATTACTCCAGTTTAAGTAAGCATTCATTCTCTGTTCTTAAAACGTTAGTATTGGAACTAATTGTCCTGCAAAACCCATTCAGTATCGTATACTACACAAGAAAAATAATGAACTTAAATCTAAGTGCAAGATTTTACAATTCGATTTCTGATGATAGTTGATTTTGTTAATATATACCGCTTGGATAACACAAGATTTATTCGCTTTCTATCACATTCACCGTGCTATAACGACGAATTCTCTCATGACTGTTCCAAAATCTTTTGAAAAAATTGCAAACGATAAATATGAAGACAAAGACGAGATGAAGTCAGTTTTACTTGAGGCCGCCTCAGCAGCATAACGGGCATCGAGTTCCATCTAATTGCTATGTTTATTTTTACACTCACATTTTTCATTGCATGCTGAAATTTTTCATATTAAATATTAATTTCGGTTTTAAGGCATTATTTTATCATTTATGGCTAGTGAAAAATTTCATTGTGTTGAAAAAATCCTAGCAGATGTTTTACTGGCAGGTTTTAATTTTGTTGATTTAGATCTCTGTGCGACCTTTCAGTCGAAATTAAAATTATGTTAGAAGATGCCAAACATCGATTACGTGCTCAGGATAAAATCATTCAAATAATTTAGTTCATGGTCATCACATAGCTAGCTCTCTGCGAATGGTTTTCTCGACCCTTTGTTAGACTGCAAATTCATGTGAGTGTGCGCGTGCGTGCGTATAAGTGTAGTTCGCGTGGTTCGTGTATGTATACATCACACATGCCATCGAGATAGTATTTTTAACTTTAGACACTTGATGCTTTTCCCAAGAATAACTGCTATTGTTCTGAATTGTTCGAAGTTCTGGTTTGAGGTTCCTTGACTTCTGATTTAAGATGTTATTGATAACTACTATAATTTTGTTATTTGTTCATGTTATTACAAATAGAAATGCGTGTTTTTGAAGCGCAGTAAATTTTTAAAATCTCTTTTAAACATATAGTTTTGGTTTTTCATGTAAGAAAAGGTTAAATGGGAAATAGAAGAGAATGAAAAGTTAATAGTGGTTAAGCAGGGGCAAATAGATGTTTTTCTGATATGTTACCAGTTGATAATCTAAAAATAAACTTTCCTTTTATTTCTACTTTTATAACTGCTTGTTGTGTGCTCTGCACTTGCGGGAGTATAACTTTTGCTGTAAAATATTTTAAATAGAATAGAAATGTATCTACCACAGTACTAAAATAGCTCGGTGTGTTTTGTGTATTGGATATTAATTTTCAATAAGTTTACTATGTCATGGAACATCTCGCATCTTCTGATTTCTTGATCGTTGATCTGATACCACAATGCTTATCATACCAAAACATTGGAGCGTTAAATTTGAACGAATCGTGATTTTAATTGAATTGCATTGAATCTCATGCACCATGACGATTGAATTTTTATATGGAGATGATGTTTGGGAAAAAGTTCAGAATAGAGTGCATTGTGTGCATTGCGTCATGCCTGATCAGTCTCCATCACATCAGAATGCAATAGCATTTCATTAGCACTCATTTTATACATTGCAGGTCAACAGCAAATGGCGCATCACGAGTTCCCCTGAAATTGAAGCTCTATTCTATTCTATTATTTGTGTTTACCATACCTAACATATTCACAGGTCACTGCCTTTGCTTTTTCACATTTTGTTTATGCTGTCCAGTTCCCAGATGTATTTCTACTCTAGACTAGACTCAACCAATTTTGTTGTTCGCTGAACATTCAACAGACGTAGATTTACGACAGGGTTTCTTTCGATGTTGGTGGGGCCCCAGTAGTCATGGTTACAAACTCGTGGTCAACGTGTCATGATTTCGAACCGAGTACCACTGAAGACCCGCTGTGTAAAGGAGCTGATGCACATTTATTAGTCGAGACTCAAGTCCTCTTGTTGCCGTAGTGGGGAAATTCGGAGAGGGGGTGCCAGCTCAGGTGTTATTCTCTCACTACTTGACCATGGCTGAAAATGGCGATATCCTTTATCAATAGCCATTGTGTTGCTTTATGGTGCGGCGTAATAAACGCTCACTCTCTCTCTCTCTCCTGATGTAAGTGAAATATGAATATGCTATTGTAGGTTACTAAAAATAATTTTCTGCTCTATATGGCATTAAAGATTTTTCGATTCATGTGATCTTTTTTCTGTTTTCTCTTGGTAAAATTCGTTGTACAAATGAAATTAAGTAAGGGATTTTTTTTATATAAATATGGTTATCAGATTCAACGTCAGAACATGATTATTCATTTTGCAACGGGCAGTGACGTCTTAAGACACCTCGAGTCTCTGGGACTCTTTACAGATGTAGGGCATACCTCCTAATTAGACAGTATATAGCATTTGTTGTCAAATACTCGTACAAACGATAATAAATGGGCTTGACTCACAATCTCACACATCGACCCGACCGACTGCCGCCTTTCGATTAAATGTGCTATAATGGTGTTTTGTGGTAGGCCTAGACCTAGACACGGACAATGCATTCTTGCCAGTGTTTCCAGTTGGCATGTAGTTCGTTTTTCGAAGAATATATCTGGAAAAAACATTTGACAATTAACCCAACGTTTCTCAAACTGGGGGGCGTGATAACTCTTCGAGGGGAGCGCGAGCATATTAAAAAGTCGAAAACAAAAGATTATTTTTTAAAAAATATATTAATTTGTGACATCTCTCGCGTTCTTCTTCTAACATAACTCCTAAGTTCTTTGACGGCCACGATTAATGGCAAAACTTTTCCAACCCAATACCAAGAAGAGAAACGGATCGAATATGCAAGTGAGATATACTTTAAAAGGATAGAAAGTTTGGTGAGATATCACGGCAAGCCTTGAGATAACTTAGTGCGGAATTGTTTGGAATAAAGGTTAGACGTCCTACAGCTTTGGAAGAAGGATACGCTCATTGCCTTAAATTATAATAAGGATTAAGAAAGCATGAGTCTTCTCATCTAAAATTAACATAATAGGAATTTCTTCAACCTAGGAAGGAAGGTGACTCTATAAAAGGTAATATTTTGTATAGGAAGTTAGATTAGACAGTTAAATTAATATAATTAAGATAAATGTTCTAGTTGCGCGATCTGACTTGAATATAAGGTTTAATTGTTGGCTTATTCTCACTTTAAGAAAGTTGTTATTTAGAATTAAGTAATTTAAGTTATTCTTAATAAAAGTTGTGTTAAGAATTACATAATGTCTCATCATTTAGATAATCCCACACCTCTAGCTTACGCGAATCACCCCAGACATAGTCATCACAGGATGGCTATGTCTCAAATTTACTGAAAGTAAATAAACAAAATAAAACATAATTCTGACATAATAAAAAACAAAATACACATTTACACTGATATAATACACTCATAAATGTATCAGTATACTGCAAAAAAGTATTTTATAATTAATTTAACAATACAAAGCGAAGATCAAGTTTAATAATTACCAGTGACTTAATGGGTTTGTCATATATAAAATTATCTACAAAAATTAACACTTATCTTGATAATTTGTACTGTTTACAATGACGCGATTTTTTTATTTTCCAATGCCATCATTTTCCACGTAGGCGAACGTATGGAATGTATTGGGGAGGGGAAGGAATAAATAAGCAAATCCTATGAAGCGAGTATTTACTTCGCAAGCACTGTCAAGGTCCTTTTTTGCATTCCAAAGCCTTCAGAATAATTTTATGGATGGCAGTGCACGGAAAAGATCATACTTCGGAAAGACGTATATATACGCCTGAAGGGATTAATGCTTTGGCTAAACGAGATGTTTATATAAGCTGGGGGCACTTAAGAGGTTAAAGTAGTATTGTAGCCTTAGAGTAAAAGTTTAGTATAACTGAATTCACAATACATTGTTATTGTATGGAGGGGGGGGGGTTGCTGATGAAAACTATATGATTGAATATTGAAAGAACATATTTGAGAAGCACAGAATTAACCCGTTCAGGACCAGGCGATTTTTCCAGTTACGCTTAACTCCATTAAAAAAATTCATACGAAATCATTACTGAAATAAAATATACCGAAATTCATATAGTTCGTAATAATTCCAAATTCCATACGTTCCAAATTCGGATAACATCGTTGTGATCCTGGGGCGTAATTGCTGCCGTATCAACGATACGGAGCCCCCAAGTACAGGGGCCTCAATATGTGTAACTACAGTCCCACTAACAGGGCTCCCGTATCAAAAACAGGGCCCTGAGGGAATTTTGATACAGAGCCCACTCAGAACTAGCTTCACCAGTGATGTGATCACGGGTCTCAGAACAGAGGAAACCAATCTCACATGTGATACCGTGTTCCCTGAAGTGATTACATATATGTGATCATGGTCCTAAACAAGTTAAAATTATTCGGGTCATGATCTTATTGAGGACGTGTCGAGACG
>BMAV01024430.1:102035-119763 GCA_019973955.1 Trichonephila inaurata madagascariensis | reverse complement strand
TCATCTTAAAAGAAATTCTTGTTAAAGGATATAGCAAAAAAAAAAAAAAAAAACACATATTCAACAAAATTAGGTTTATTAGAGTACATTTTATTTACATACGTGTATATGCATACATTAAATAAAAATCATTGAAACAGAAACATTCAGAAGAAATTTAATACAAAATGTTCAATTTCTCTTCTGTTTTTGATTAACAGCCTTAAGAAGTTCATTCTTCATTTTAAGCGAAATAGCAGTATGCTTTCCCCCTGAACTCTTTGTGTTATGCTGGTAAAAAAATTCTTCTGAAATAATTATTAAAAAAACGGGAACCAAATTCACTGATTTTTACTAACACTGTGATATACTCGTCACCGAATTCTAAAGCAAAGATGTAAGATGAGACGCTTTTGTGTTGCGTTTGTAGGAGTGGTAGGTGAAAGTATCTTAGATCAGCGAAATGTCCTTTTCACAGGCTACTCCTCTTAAATATCACTTGCGGGGCTGGTGTTTTTCGTATATTGTTCATTCTCAGAAGGGAAATCTATTTGTGTTAAGCGATTTTTGTGTTTCGTGTTAAGAGAGAAAAAATGCATGAAAATACATAATAGTTTTGTCGGGATCGTTGTATTATTTCGTGTTAATCGATATTTCGTCTTAAGCTTTTTCGCGTTGAATCTATTTCACTGTACCGGTATTCGATATTTATGGTCACGAACTCGTGGCCGGCCTGTGGGCAGTTGGGAGTCCTGGTGCCACCGAAAGGGAAACTTGTAGAAGGGCCGTTGGCGTGGTGTGATAACTTGGAGATGAGTGGGCCAGTTCAGGTGTCGTCGTGGTCACATGACCGCGATTTAGAATTACGAGGACCGTCACCAATATACTTAGCTTTATAATGCGACGTTTATAAGCTCCTCATATCCGTAACAATATACTTAGAGCAAAAGCATTGCATTAGTAAATTAAATAATTATTAAAAAAATAATTAATAGAATTAAATAATTAAAAAATAGCAGACTTTCACAGTTTTTCTGAATCAAATGCGAGAAGCGAGCGGAAGTTTTTTTTTTTTTTTTTTCTTTTTACTTGAAAAGTGAACTTTTTCTTGAGCAAAGCGATGAAAAAAAGGGGATTAAATTTTTTCCGACCAGGGGCGTTCCTACCGCCGTATCAGCCATATTAACGATACTGGGCCCCCAAGCTACAGGGGCCCAAGCAACATGTGCAACTACAGTCTTACTAACAGGGTTCTCATATAAAAAAAAGGGCTCCGAAGGAATTTTGATTGTGCTAGCTATGCCAGTGTTTCTGACCCAATTATATATACATACATACATTATATTGCTTCTTCAAAAGTTAAAAAAAAACTATATGCATGAATAATAATAAATATCCACTATTAAATTTCGCTATTAAATTCACTATTAAAATTTTATTGGGATAGGGCTAGTTTTTGTGATAAGCAGTAATCAAAAAATGATTACTGCTTCTTGATCTATTTCAAAAATTATCAGTGTTTTTTTGTGTGTCCTTACCATAAAATATGTTTGGTTTTTTGCTATGTTATTTACTTTTATTGTATGTTATTGGTTTTATATTGGGAAAATAAGCTCTGCCCAAGAAGAAAAAAATATTTTTTGTCAATTTTTACAGATCTGTGATAAAATGCATTATTTTGTGAGAAGTTTATTTTTTTCTATATTTGTATTATTAATTGATATATCACTGTATTGTATATTAACAATTTCCCTTTGAATAACAGACATATGAAAGCAACGTAAATCTGGATTATTTCTTTTTGAAGGTCGAACACAGTCTCCATCTTTGCACTCTTGGGGGTCTGCGAAGTCTCTCAGCGGCATAGTGTGTTCACACAGACGTCATGTCAAATTAGAGAATTTGAGAACATTGATTCTAGCTGATAATGAGTTGGACAGGCTTTTGCTGGTGTTGGAAGATGATGATTTTGAAGAAGAAGACTCCAAATCATCTGAATCTTTTGAAACAATTGATTCAACTGGAAAGGTAAGTTAATGTTATCTATTGAATTTTATTTAAAAAATTGCTAAGATTGTATAAATATATTGTACTTAAATGCTTGTCAATTATTCATTACACATTGTTTATAATTATCAAATATTTTTTATCGTTTACGACTTTCATTGATTGAGCTTTAAATTTGTAATATAAATAACGTCATTATTTTTTATATATTTGCAAATGAACTAAATATAATTGCATTATTCTTGATTTATTGTTGTAATTTAGTTTTATAGTCATAATAGTGTGTTTTTTATGTAAATTTTATTTGATGCTTTTTAAATTATAAATAAACACTGTGATTTATGAGAATTTTTTACCATCAAATGTATTTTTCTGTTTTTTTAATTAAAAATGCAAAAGTATATATTGAGCTATGAATCTTACAAAGCCATTTAAGGCTATAAAGCAGTGCTTCCCAACCTTTTTATCACATTGGACTGGTCAACATTTGACAACTTTACCACAACCCACAGAGAGTGGGGCACCGATTGTTTATATTTTAGGTTATTTTGATTTTTTGTATTCATTTATTCCCTCAGAATAAAATACAGTTACACCAAAAAATGAATATAAAGTGATTTAACATGGAATGTAAAGAGATTTCAATGGAAAATCACTCAAACTTTAGAGGAATACACTCCAGTAAATAAAAGAGAAATATATTAATGTTCCTTTGGCAGCCCAGTACCATTTGATCCTCGAACCAGAGATTGGGGACCACTGCTATAAAAGAAACAATAACTAATAAACATAGATATGAAATATTGTAATCTCTTTATCTCTCTTTCATGTAGTAATTTCTGTCTTTTCATTATGCAGTCTTCACAAGGAGATATCAAGAACCGAATCTTATTCCCAAATCTATCCATGTTAGATGTCAGCAACAACAAAATATCTGATGTGCCAGCTATAGTATCAGAGTTTACCAATTTATCTGTATTGAACTTAAGTGGTAATAGCGGCATTTGTCATCTGCCTCCAGAAATGGGATTGCTCAGTAAATTGTGGAACTTAAATACTCGAATGTGTAACCTTAGCGAACCATTGAGAAGCATGATTGACAGCAAAAAGTATAAAACCATGGATGTTATTGGCTATCTGAAATCAATTCTCGAAGAGTAAGTGCATTTGTTTTAAGTTAAATTTACTGTCATATTCTCATTCATGTAACAATAAAGATATAGATTCCATGCTTTGATATTTAATTTTACTTTTTGATATCTCATAAGGAGGTATTAATCTTTTTTAATTACTGTAAAGAAATTTCTTAGTATAAAATTCCTTATTCTGATACTATAATCACCAGTCGGGAATCAACTAAAAACTTAGAAAATTATACAAGGAAAAATTGTAACATTATATGTGCTTCTTATATATTTGTTATATATTTATTTATTTATTTTTATATTTTTTTAAACTGAGAAATAGAACATCTTCTGTTTTAATAACATTTATTACTCTTTTTGATACACTAATTTCATTTTCTCAGCACTAATTTTCCACATTAATAATTTTATCACAATTAAACAATAGAATAGATTAGCAATGAATATGATAATAAACTCATTATGACCAAAAACGTTTTAAATGTTTGTATATTTTTCAAAAAGAAAACCATGTCAGCAATACATTGAATTCAAAATTGTGAATTAACACTTCATGAGGCAAAAATAAGTGATGACTTTTACTCCAAAAAAAAATATTTGTAATTAATGACTTGATATTTCTTGTTTATAGAAACTTTTGTGATTATAAAAACCTTAATTGTATTTGATTCTTTAATGTTCTCTAAATTGATATTGTTATCATTTGTTTCTTTGCAGTGCCAAGCCATATGCTCGTATGAAACTCATGATTGTTGGTATTGAAGGAATAGGAAAAACATCTCTGTTAGAACAATTAAGGCTTGAAGGCACTGGAACTTACCGCAAAAAGCCACCAGAGGTTAGTTAACTCTACTTATATCTTCAATTGGTATATATTATATATATATATTCAAAGAATTATTCTACTTGAATTATACGCATGATAATTTTATTGCTCTATAAAACAAGAATCAAGTTGGGAAAATTAAAATTTATAGTTTATAATAAACAAAAATGAATTAGTCACTTTATTTATAATCATATTGGACTTAATCATTTATTTTATCAGCATTGGGCTAAAAGAACTGGAAACAAAAATATCAATTTGAAAACTGCCAAAGGCATCAACATATCAACTGTTGGAGTAGATGTTGGAGATTGGATGTATGAAAAGAAAATTCGAGGTCAATCCAGTTATGGTCCTGTAGTTTTCAGAACATGGGATTTTGGTGGTCAAGTTAGTATTTAATCTGTTTCTTGTGCTAATTTATTATTTGTTCCAAATAAATATATGTTCTTACTCTGTAAAATTGTTTCTGTATTTAGAAAGAATACTATGCTACTCATCAATACTTCTTGTCAAAGCGATCTCTCTATCTAGTTGTATGGCGTATAATTGATGGTGAGAGAGGTGTTGATGGAATTTTACAGTGGCTGGTCAATATTCAGGTATGTTTTACTCTTTCATTTTCCTTAAATTTTGTTGCATTTTGGAATAACTGTTGCATTTTAATTTTACAGCTGCAACTGCTTTTGAAAGAACTAAAATCAAGAAGAATTTACTTTTAAAACTAATAATTAAAGGCACATTTAAAATTAAATGTATTCTGTTGTGTGTTTATTATCTTTTCAATGAACCAAATTCGATTTTTCAAATTAGTCCAAGTATAATTTACTATGGTAGTAAAATAGTGTTTTGATCATTTTATTACCATTCAGGATTTTAATGAAAACTTTAGCTATTGTTGTAAGCAATTATAAATTTAGTTCTGTGTTAATCCTGGCAATACATTGGTATATTTTAATGAATGCATTGTGTAATATAAACTATTAAAAAAAAGAATACATATTAAAAATTTACTAAGATATTTTACTTTTTTTAAAATTATGTATTGCTGACTTGAATGCCAATTATGTGTCAACAGGCTCGGGCTCCCAATGCTCCTGTGATAATTATTGGAACTCACTATGATCTTGTAAAGGAACGTTTTCCACCATCTTATTCTGAAGATCTGCAGCAAATGATAAGAGACAGGTTCATTAATGTTGTTGATGCTGATAAATGTGGATTGCCCAGAGTGATTGATACAATTGAAATAAGCTGTAAAACAAGGCACAACATCAAACTACTTTGCAACTTGATTTATGATACAGTCTTTGAATTGAAATGTCCAGGTGAATTCAAATTGTTTGATTTTATTTGTAAATTAATAGATTTCGATTTAAGTTTTTTTTTAATATAGAAGTTAGTTAATGTTATTATTCATGAATATGTGAAAATTAACTTTGTAAATGAATTTTTGTTACATTTACTGAAAAGCACATGTTTTTTGATATTTAAAGGGCATCTTTAATACTGTTTAGTTTAAGCAATGCATAATCTCAGGACTGATTATATTTCAATCAAAGTCATTTTGAAGATTTTTAAAGGATTATTCATGAAGAAATTTGACGATTTATTTGCTGATATTAATTTGTATATCACAGTCTGTACTATTGCTAATGTTTATCAATTGCGTGCATTCACAAAGCACACAAGGGGGATTTGATAGACACTGTATGATAAAATAGACTGAGAGATGACATTTGTTGCAAGTTCTTATACAAAAATCTAAAGCTTACTTTTGAAATGAAGCACACCAAATCAGTAATCAGAAGCTCAAGACAGTAATAATAAATATATACATACTTAATCTCTAGTTTTACAAACCAAAAAAATGAGAAAAAAAACTCCCTAATTTAACATTGTTAGTAATTTAATAGACTTAGAATTAGTAATTTAAAGTATAAAAGTGAGGGGAAAAAAATAATTGAGTGTTGAAATAGAAAATTCAAAATAAGATTACATTCAATGTGATTTTCTCTTGTATTAATATTTATTGAGGCCCTACTTAAAACATGCACCCTGGTCCCATAATCTTGGTTATGTTTTTGATCATAACACATTTACAAATACACTATCTGCTTGGATGCACAAATCAGAAAAGGGATAAAAAAATATATATAACTAATTTAGTGATAATCTATTATTATCACTTATATTTTTCATCTGTTTTTTATAAATTTTAAATTACCAACTTTAATATTATACATAGAAAAAAAGATTATTCTAAATTATTTATAAATTTTTATATTTAAAAAGAATTGGGTTTTTTGTATGTTTTAATATTTTTAATTTCAATTTCAGGAAGTAAAGAAAGGTTGTTGGAACAAAAAATTCCAGCAACATATTTAGCTTTAGAAGATGTTGTTGGTTTACTTGCTTTTGATCGACATGTGCAAGGAAAAGATCCAGTTTTGAGAGCTGAAGCTTACAGGTGCTTATAAAATATAGTACAATTCATTCAGAGGAGCATTTAGTTTCATTTATTTTATTTCATAAATGGGAATGTTTTTGTAACGTTACAAAATTTTACTCTCTTGCATAGATAGCTATGAACTTTATTTTGAAGAGTAAAGTTTTTACTATTTTTTCCAGTATTAATAAATAACAAGGTAATTTGTACTGTGCTTAAACTCTATAACTGATAGAAAACATTAAAATGTCTTTACTTATTTGCTCATAAATAAAATCAAAATAAAGGGAAATAAATTATTCTGTTTATTAAATTATTAATGTACTAAATTAAACTTTGAAAAACATGATATTATTTATTTCAAGCATGGTACTTTTCAAATTTTTTTTTTTTAATTTAATTTTTTCATTTCTATATACTTTTGTTTTACTTCTGTAAATTTGGGGAAGTACAAAGCTTCCTTGATTTAAGAAAAATTCTTTTAGATGATTTTATATTTTTCCCCTACAATCTGCCTCAATATTTCTGAAAATTCTCTTTGTTTTTTAGGAATTTGGTGATGCATGAAATGATGCAAAGGTACAATATAGCTTTTCGAGATATCTCTGAACTTAATCAAGCCACTACTTTCTTGCATGAAAATGGTAAACACATTTTTAAAATACTTTTATAATTTACTTTAAGATGCATTGAATATTTTTCAGTGAAATTTTTTGAATAACTTCTTTGCAATACATATTGATACATTTAAGAAAATAATCTGTTTTTATAAAATGCTTTGCAGGAATTCTTTTGCATTATGAAGATGCAACATTGAAAGACTTGTATTTCTTGGATCCTCAATGGCTGTGTGATATGTTAGCCCATGTTGTTACCATAAGAGAAATTAATCCTTTTGCCAGAAATGGTATTTAAATTTTTCATTATTTTATTACTGTACACACTTTTAATAATAATATTAACAGTTTTGTTGAACATCGATTAAAAAGTTATTTAAAATTATAAATGCCCTTGTTGTATTATGTGTGATCTTCATTTAAACTGAATTTTATTTACACACATAAACTCAAGGGAAGGGTATTTTTTTCTCTTTTAAAATTTAAGGTAACAAATTTTCTTGATGTAAAATTTTAAGCAATGATTGAAATAATAATATTTTTACATTTCTTTAACAATAGCAATGGTAATCAAATAAACAAAATGATTTAAATTCAACATAATAAAGTTAATGTAATCATTATTTTTTCTATTTTCTGAGATGCTTTGGGCTCTGTGTAAACTGTAAGCATTTCTGAAAATCTGCATTTCCAAGAGATTAATCCAGAAATTATTTATAAATTATATTTATTGGAATATATTTAAAAAAAAGTATTAGTTATAAAAATATTTTATATAATTATTTGCATTACATAACAACTTACTGATTCATCATACATCTTATACCTGCTCTGAACTAGAAGATGCCATAAAGGATATAATAAAAGTTTTTGGCTGGGTGGAGGTGAGGGGTAGAATTTACCCGAATGAGCAATGTCATGATATATATTATTTATTTCTTTTCCTTAGTAATTATTAAAGTCATACATAATTACCTTAATTTGGGGGATAGCAAAAAAATTGTATTGAAAATAATTGTTTAAATATTTTAAAATTGTTTCTTTCTGTTTGATTTATTTTAGGTATTATGAAGATTGAAGATCTTAAACATGTTTTTAAATCCTCTCAATTTGCTCCCTCTGATGCTCAAACCTACATCTTAAATTTATTAAATAAATTTGAAGTAGCTTTGACTTGGGACAATCGGACCATTATCATCCCTTCGCTTTTACCTTCTGAAGAACAACTGAGAGCTGGTTTTCCTGGTTGTGATGTGAGGGTAAGAATGTGTAAATTCCTTAAACATAGTACCTAGAAAACGTTTTACTTGTGATTTAATGCTATTTAAACAATTATTAGCTTCCATTGTATTAATTAATATAAAAAGGTTTATTGTAATATTATCTTTATTCAAAGTTCCAAAAGGATATATTGTATAATTATATTAATTTTTAAATGAAAATTTTAGGGAATTAGTTTTAATCATTTTTCATTTGATTATCTGTGTTTCTTTAATTCACAAAAGAACTTGATTAAGAGATTACATATTTTTGCTTAAAATTTAAGTGATCTAATTAAAAAATAAGAAGCATATAAATACTTGATATTCTACTCCTTGTGACTTTATTCACAGCAGTAAAGATGCATTTTATGCAATTTATAAAAATATGTAAATTATGAATCAATAAATGCAAAGTAACATTCAAAACATTTTCTTAACATTCATTTTTCTTTGATATCTTTTATAATTTTAAACTCTGAATCACTAATATTTCTTTTTGATTAACTTATTGCATGTACAGGTACCAGTGAGATCAAGAGTATGGGCTATGCGCAAAAGCTATGGAAACAGATACTCAGTTGGCAATACACCTCTGACTTTGAAATTGACAACTACAGAAAAGAGACCACAGCGACCGGTCAGTGATGTACCTCTGACTGCTGAAAACATAAGTGCTCCCAAAGTCAGTGATCCATTAGAAAAAGATGCTGAAAACCCTGGCATAACATGCTACGTTCGACATAAAACCCAAACTGAAAATGTTATTCGAAGACTACTACTTATGTCGTACTTCCCAAGTGGCTTCTGGTCACGTTTGATGACTAGAATGCTAGCTGATGACATAGTCGTCGAAATCATCCGTTCCTATTTCTTGATTCCTAAAGATGTAGATATGGATCCATTACTTGCTGCTGTGTTTAATCGTAGAGCTGAATGGATATGCTGGCAAACTGGAATGGAGCTAAGGTATTTAGACACTACACTCTTCCGCATGAAGGAGCATTTAAGTCATCTGAATAATGCTCCTTTTGAATACAGACAGATGAAATTTTTTGTACAGCAAGAGGGAAGTTGGAGTGACATAGAAATAATTAATTCTGCTATTTTAGAAATTATTTTGCCAAATCAGACTGTTGTTATACAGATACCCAAAGTAGATGCTGAGGGTATTATTGTTGCTTATGATAATGTAGAACTTCAGCCAAATACAGAATGTGTTGCAAAGTTACTATCTGTTTCTGTGGATCACATTGATACACTTCTGGAGGATTGGTATCCAACTTTGGGTACTAGATTTGTGCATACGTCAGAAGGTGAGATGATCCTAAATAATTAATGTCAAATGTTTTATTAGGTATCCAACTACCCTAAAATTGGGAATTTTGCCAATTTTATTTTATAGGCCCTTTTATTAGCTTCATAAAAATACTAAGTTTATTATTTTCCATTCACTAGAACAAAAACTACAAGTGTTTTAGTAAAAGTAGATGTCTCTACTTTAAGCAAGATGTCATATTTTAAAATGCGTTTCACTGAAAAAGTTCTGAAAATAATTAACTGATATTTTTTTTGTATGTTCTGTGTAATAGCAGAAGTGTTTTAACCTTCAGATTTATCAATCACTGTTTTATTACAAAATTTGCAGTCTCTTATGTGGAAATAATTACTGTAATTAAGCAATTTCATATAATATACAAAGTTATTTTTAAGCAATTTCATATAATAACTAAGATAAAGTGCTCTAGTCTTTGTAAAAATTAAAATATCTCTTATCCTGAAGGTCATTTCAAAAATGAATAGCAAAGCAACACATCAAAATTTAAAATTTGTTCATAAACATTTTATACAGAATGGGCCCCATTTATGTAATTTTTTGTAAATTTTTACCAATTTTTTCCCCCATTTTAGTGATGATAATTTCTTCCTCTCTTAATTTTAGCATATTTTTCTTAGAATGTACTAAATAAATCTAAAAATCACAAAAGAATCCCCATATCACCTTTTAAAAAAAAAAACTGTCGCAAGTAGTCGGATACCTTAAGAAATTTCTTATTTAAATTATTTTTATAATTATTATTTTGTTTGTTTCTTTTTTAAGGTTTTACATAAAATCTTTAAGTAATGTGAATGAATTGATCTATAAAGAAGCTGTATTTGAATTAAGCATAAATATTATGTTCTTTTGAATTGTGTGCTGATGCAGAGTAGTTCATTATTAAAAAATTTCTTAAGCCCTTTAAGAATTAAATAAAAGAAGAAAATCGTAGTTACTAAAAATCTTATTTTGAAATTGAAATAGTAAAAAAAAACAAATATTTCATTAGAGTAGAGAGATAAATAGGTTGTAGATGCAAATTTCTTCAATAAAAAGGAAAAATCAACCGACAAAGGAAATTATGCATTCTTTATCGTACAAAGCACTATATTTTGAATTAAATTTAAAGGGTTTGATTTAATTGAATTACCACTTTTTAATTTAAAAAATAATACTTTTAATTATTAATTTACTATTTATTCAAATATTGGTGTAATTTTTTTTATATATATTTATACTTCAAACTTGATATTTCCATTTTATTACTAATCATTTGTTTGGTCATCAAATTTTCTAGGTTTGTTATGAAGTGCTATTTTTGTTTTATTTTAACGGTTCATTTAACATTTGATTTTAAAAAAATGTAAACTTATTTTTAAATATATATATTCTACTTATTAGTTATTAAAATTATATATTTTTTATTTAAAATATAAATCAAGCTTTTAGATTTTTAAATAATTAAAACACCTAAAAATTTACTATGTTTTTCTTACAATAATTACTAAATGTGTAGTTGCTAAAACTGTCTGTAACATTTTTTATTTTATTATTATAGAAACATTTTATTGTTATTAATTACAGATACATTTTACTATTTATCTATTTTTTTATCCATTTAAATAACTTGTAATTACATAAGCTAAACCGGAAATGTTCCATTTTATTTTTGTAGGAAAGTTCTTAGTCACTAGACTTGTACCTTGTACTCAATGCATTGTTGCACATGTCAAAGAAGAAACTGGTTCTTCTGACAGAGGGCATTTTTCTGTCACTGATCATGCCTGGGAACCTACTCTTTGGCATGGAGATCCACCATGGAAGACTGGCTTAGATTCTTGTTCATCCCGCAATCTGTCGATGGGTAGCAGCAGTAAACTATCCTACTCTCCTAATCTTGCTCAAAAGAATAGAGGCTCTCGTAGTAGTACTATGTCTCATGATAGTGATAGTGGTGTGGGACCTGATAGCAATAGCTCTAGGTAAAAATAATGTTTGCATTTATTGTTCTGTGTATTTAATTCAACTTTCTATGTTTTAAAATCAGTAATCTTCTAAAATTATAATCTTCTCTACATCATTTATGACATACACTCTTTTAAAAAAAAAACTGTTTGACCACAATAATCTATCTAAGAATATCACCATTTATCAATAACTTTTTCAAACTTTCTTTTTAAATAACCAGATTTATTTTAATTTTTTACAAAATGTTCAAAATTTGATGTGACCCATAGTTATTGTTCACTTTATCTGGTCAAAAATACTGTATTCCTTCAAAAAAAAAATTCAAACAATATTTCGCTAGATATTATATGATATATAAATATTGCTAAAAATAATTTTAAAGGGTGTCTTCCTATGGTAGCATTTTTACCAATAAATTGGACTTTAATTGCTTCAGAATTAATTGTAATATTTTCACTGGTTTTCAATATACTTTGTGGATAGGAAATAAAGTAACTGTCTTAAGTAAGTCAAAAGTTTCGATGTATATGCAAATATAGATACACTTTTTAAATAACTAATTAAGAAAAGAAAAAGAGAACGTAAAAAAATTTATCTGTAGATTTAATTTTTTTTTTTTAATGATACATCGAGGAAGAAATCTTAAAAGAACCATCTGTGCAAAAAACTATGTGTGGCTTGAGAGCTGCAGTTTTCATGGTATAGGCAGTGATATGCACATGAGTTGTAAAGCTGATACAGCCACTGCAAATTCTCACTTATCTTTTGAAAATATACATACATTGCTTGAGCAATTCATTTCCAAATGTGTGTAAGCACATATTTAAACAAAAATGTTAAAAAGCTGCAATGGGAAAAATTAATTTTTACACCTTACAAATATTCAAAATCTTAGTAATATAGGGATAAATCATAGTCTTAATATACATGTATGGTTAGCAAAAGAAAATGGATGCATTGTAGTAAAAAAAATGTGTATTTTTAAAAGAAAATATTTGTGGAGGAGATATTGCATGAAAAGGAATTACAGAAAATTATTTATAAAAGTAATTTTAAAAATAGAAAATCTTCATCACTGTATGCAATACAGAAAATGAAATTTGCTTTACAACCTATATTTTATTGTTATTTTAAATATTATAAAATTATAATTGACAACTGATATTTTTTTATGTTTTTGTCTTGTAATTATCAAAATCATTCCATATATTGTAAATGTAAAAGCTTAAAAACAAGAATACAAGTATTATTTTATATTTTTAATAAAAATTAAAATGCTTTTTAGAAGAAGATTATAGTATAACATTTTTTAATGTTAGTCAACTACTGAACAAACAGTCAGTTACTGAACTATTTAGCATATTTTGATGAAAATGAATAAAGGAGTTAAATGCTTTTTGGTTCTTTAATGAGATGAAGTAACACAAAATACTGTTTGCAAAATTTGTAACTAAATTTAAATTGCCTTCTGAGGCTTAATGCCATATTTCTCCTATCCTTGTCAAGTTTGTTTTCTTTTTACTCGTTGCCATTGGCAAGAGGAGACGTATCTTGCTATATCAAACTAAGAGTTTTATATTTGAACTGAAAATGCCATTTAAATTTATGTATAAAAAAATTTTCCAAAGTATTTGATGCATTTATCTATTACCCAAAATTCAGAATTGTTGTTGTGTTCAATATTTGTCAAAATTCTTATGGTGGTTGTTTTTTCCCTACCTTGTATAGTCGCAAACCTTCTACAGAAAGTCGACCTGAAGCTGAGCTAGCATCTAGTGTTGAAAACAACATGTGCATTGAGTCTTTACCTGAAACTGTGATTTACAGTTTCATGGTTGAAGAATGCATTTTAACAGCATATGAGCAACGAATGCTTCAATGTCCTTTGCATGGGAATCAGTCATTATTGCAAATAGCCCCAGATACTGTAAGAGATTTATTTTCTTATTCTTGGTTTTTTTTTCTTGTTGGTTTTTTTTGCTTATTAAACATGATTTATAAACAAAATAGACACACATTTCCATTATAGTAGAATCAAAATGATTGTTCAATAGCTAAAGTGTCAGATTCAAAAACCATTTCGTCAAAAATTTTGTACTGTAATCAATTCATCTCAAAAACATCCACACTGTGATATGGTCTGGGAATTCTTTTAAAGGGTGTAGAGGGTATAAAAAACTTATTCTCTAAATTTTGCATCAGTTGATGTAGAATTCATGTATTGAACCAGTATTTGCCAGCTGGGTGGCTTAGTTTGTCGCTGGCCTTGTATGCCTGTAATGGATGGGCGGTCCCATCCATTAGTGTACGAAAGTTAGAAGGAAGATTAGTCATAGTCAAACAAACACAATTTATAAATAAGTCTCATCAACCTAACAAATTTCAATAACCTAAGTTAGGAAATGCACCATTAGATAAATATGGGAGCAAATGCAAGGTAGTTGAGATAATTGAATATTTAATTATAAATCGGATCACTTACTCTTAGCAAGTCTTGGCAATACACCTTCTAAATATTTGAAGGTAAATTCTAAGTTAATCTAATTCAAGCCGACACTAATCCAATTTAAATATCCATATGACCAAATCGTCAATCTAAAATATAAAGCAAATAATCTACAAAGCGTTCACAACTAGCTTTACGTTAATCACTAACTGCTATCCTTTAGGTTCTAACCTCTCTCGTTCGAACCTGAAAGTTAATCTTTAAATATAAGCCTTGATTTGCATAATTTACGTCTTCTTCAGGGGAAAGTTTTCAATAGAATAATATTTAAAGAAGCCATTATTCCCCAAGAGGATTAGTAGGAAGTATGCAAATAGACCCGTTACACGCTTAATATTGCAGGTTCGACCACGGCCCAATTCAGTGTATTTTCATAATGCGAAAAATCGACAGCATCCATGTCTTATGGTTATGCAGCATGTAAAAGATCCCTTGAGTGCCTGTTTGGCTCGAGTGCTCTCAACAAAATTAAATTTCGAAGTACGGTTTTGTATCGTCAGAGCTCAGGTGCCTTCCTCTGAGGAGGAAATTGGGTGTAAAAATTACTTGAAGGATTGGTATTCCACTTGTATGGTGCCATACTAAAAATAGATACCAGCTCCCAGGGAATGTACTAGGTCTGCAATGGTAAAACACCAATCTGCAACCCTATTAGAAATTTTAAAAAATTTCATAATGAATGGGCTAAATTCAAGGGATGCCATTTTCACATGATAACTACAATCATGCAATTCCAGCCATTTCTGCTAAAAAATAGCTTTGCTGTTGCTAAAATTTGCTTTTTTGGTGAAGATTTGTTAAAAAAATAATGTGCATAAGGGAAAAAATGCACGTATAGTATATATGTATTTTTAATTTTTAAAAAACTTTTTGAAGAATTTTAGCATTTGTACATCTTTACCCCACTATCAGAGCTCAAATTTTATTCAAATTTTATAAGTAGAACAACAAGTACAAATCCAATGTCATTTTGTTTTGAATTCTGTGGAGAATATATGATTATATTTATCAAGTGACCATGAGAAATTTATCCAACTGTCAACCATGCTTGATAATGGTTCAAAGTTAAGTTTGTTGCCCAAAACACAGCTTGTAAGTCTAGTATATTGTTAAGTTATTTATCAGCTTAAATTTTAAGAGTGTTTCTTTGAAAACAAAAAGACTAGTTCTTTAAACATAAATAAAGTTTGGTTAATGTTTTTACATTCTAATATATAGAGGGGTTTTTTTTAGTTCATGTACATTCCTATTAATGAAATCTTTTATATTTATTTTTGTGATGATCCGCTATTAATTTTATATGATCTATGTATTCATATCTATTGAGACTAGTCTTTTGGAAATATATTGTTTTATTGCTAACAATTCTATTATATAACTTTGATGTTACAATTTGTATTAATTAAATTGCAAAATAACTGAGTTTCAAAAATATTTTTTTAGTTCTGATTAGGTGGTAATTCTGATGTAATAAGAACTTTGAGATTAGCATTTTTGTAAAGTATTTAATCCTATAGGTTTTTGTTGATCTTGGCGAACGTTATTTAATTCCACCTGATTCCGTGCGACGAGGAAAAATGCTTGGCAGAGGAGCATTTGGGTTTGTTTTCAAAGCCAACATTAAACAGAGGGTAAAGGCATTTTCATTTCATTTATGCAACTGATTAAATTTAATTATTTCAATTTAGCTCTATATATTTAGCAAATATATATATATACTTTTTCTTTCAATGTTCAGGGTTGTAACACTTACACTGAAGTAGCAATGAAAATGTTGCAACCTGTTGATCCAGGGTTTGGAGCCAAGCAATCGGATACAGCCGCATATAAAGTAAATATTTTTTCAATTTGAACTTATTGTTATTTTTAAACCTGTTTATACCAACACTATGTTGACAATCAGTGATCAATTAAGGGGATGTGGTACGATTTACGCAAAACTTTTTAATTTAAAGATTTTCAAAAAATTTTTGATTGCCTCCTATGTGTATATACTATCTAAAACAGATTCTGTGCTCAAAATTTTATGAAAAACTAGCTATTTAATTTTTTGAGGAAAAAATTTGTGAAGTGATTTTAAAATGCTACTCATTCCCACAAAACTTTACCTACACGCATGAAATTTGATTTACAAGTACATCAAACTATGTATAACAAAAGTTGGTATGGGATTTGCGATAACATTGCGATTGGTATTCGAACGATATTTCTTTTTATGAATGTTTATTGAAAATTCCTTAAAAAATGTATACATTCTGAGTTCAATTATTTTTTAAAAAAATAATTATTGCTTTGATTGAAAAATGCATACCAACTTTTGTTACATGAACTATTAACAATAAGTAAAAAAAAATCAAGCATTAAGCAAAATAGAAAAAAAGCCTTAGCATTTTAAATGAGGACAAACTAGTTATTTTATCTTTCCGAGATAAGTAAGTTTAAAATTTTGATTTGCCATTGGGATGTGAATAAAAACGAACATAAAAGCTATCTTAATTCTGCATTTTTTAACTTTAGAGCTTTCAAATTTTGTGAGGTTATAGAAAAGTATATAAAGAATAATTTAGGCTAAAAAAATTAGATTTGATTTTTTTTACTGATTTTTTTGCCAATTAAATCGTATTGTGTCCCCTTAAAGAGAAGTGATATGGAAGGCTGTGCATTACACTATAGTTATTTTAAAATGGATATATTATAATATTGAAAACACACATTTGAAGTACATAAAAGTCAATTGAAAAGAACTCATGTGCAAGCATTATATTTTTACAGGCAGCTTGGAATAAATGGCAGCGTGATCCATTACAGTATGCATGCAAAGCTTACTGTACTGCCCGCCAAGAGCTGAATATTTTGCTAGCTTTGCGTCATCAAAATATAGTGCCTTTAGTTGGTGTATGCACTAGACCTCTTGCACTTGTTCTCCAACTTGCACCCTTGGGAGCTTTGCATTGTTTCTTGAAGAATTATTGGCGATCAGGAGCTAAGTTGGATGTGTATGTCTTGCAGAGAATAGTTTTTCAGGTACATTGATTCTTTTTTTTTTATAATTGAAACCAAACTATTACTTTAATTCTATTTGGTATTTTTGTTTAAAACTATTATATTAGAAAGTATGTATATCTCTTTTGTTATTAATTTTTGTGTGTGTATGTATACCTGTTAATACAGTTTACAAAATTTTTATGTAAGGCATATTAGAATTTTTGAAAAAAAAGCTATGTGGTTTTAAAGTATTAAAAGTAAAGTATTATTAATTGAACATATTTTATTATTTGCATTATGTAGGGATGGGAATTAAAAGAACAACTTGTTCTTTTGAACCTGTTCCTCTAAAAGAGTGAGAACAACTGAGTGTGAACTCCACTAGAGAGAGAGAAAACTTTTTTTAATTGTTCCAAGAAACTTCCCCTTGCTGCTTAGAGCAGAAAACTTGGCAGAAAAATGTCTTCAATTCCTTTCCTTTTCGTTTGTTATGAAGAACAGAATATGAAAGTCCTTTTTCCATAATGAATTAATACCTTCTTAATGGTATTAATTCATTATGGTTACTATGTTCAGACTTAATGATATAGTGATTGACACACACACATAAATATTTAAAATTATAAATTTATTTTAAATTTGTTTATTAAACTAACATAACTATTCAAA
>BMAV01024430.1:52524-102025 GCA_019973955.1 Trichonephila inaurata madagascariensis | reverse complement strand
ATAAATTTATTTTAAATTTGTTTATTAAACTAACATAACTATTCAAACTTATATTCATATTTGTTCCAAAAAAATACTAATTAAAAAGTTGATTCTTTCTATACAAACTATATTAATTGTATCTATTGGAAATGTAAATTTAGAATAAGTTTTTAGTGTTTCAGCTATTCATACATCTCTAAATTAAAAACCTTGCACTATCTTTTTATTTTGTAGATTGCAAAAGCTTTAGAATACCTCCATCAGCAACACATAATATACCGAGATCTCAAATCAGAAAATGTTCTTGTTTGGCAAATACCCTGTCCATTCCATTCATCAACACCCATACCACCTGTAGAAACGAAATTGGCTGATTATGGAATCAGTCGATCTACTCTACCCACTGGTACTAAGGGTTTTGGTGGCACAGAAGGCTTTATGGCTCCTGAAATCATGAGATACAATGGAGAAGAAGAATATACTGAAAAGGTAATTGCGAAAGTACTTTTCATGTATATTCTTATTTTAAAATTCTGTTGTAAGAGCATTCTTATTTTTAATTAATTAAAAATTTAATTTTGTTGGTTAAAAATTTGTAATTGATATTGACTTAAGGTGTAATTATCATATATTTTGGAATTTGTCTTGCTTTTATTTATGGTTGATTTATCCAGCATAATTAAATCTAATTAAAATTATTTGTTACATTTTTTTTAAAATAAATATTACGAATAAAAAGATGTAGATATTGCATTGACATAGTCTATCTTATGTTGCATGTTGCATTTTTATTATTTCTTTCTTTCGATTCATATTAAAAATATTTCTGCTTCTAAAAGAAAAATGAAAAACTTTTACAAATATTTATTTAATTAGTATTTAATAATGCTATGATGATCAAATGCATTCTTCATTATTTGAAAATTTATATACATATGTGTATATATATATATATATACAGTAGGACCTTGATTTAATGAATTCTTTGGGATCGACCATTTTGTTCATCAAATCGGAGTTATTTATTATATCGTGGTCTAAACAAAATATAAAATTTTTGCACTTACCTTTAGAAAATTCTACAATAAACAACCACTCAAAAAGTATTCATATTTAGGAACTGCACACTTTTTATTTAACAGCTAAAAATATTATTATTGAATTATTACGCACCAGTTAATTGAAAATTCTAAATAGTGATTAATAGATGTTTGACAATCTTTTTGATTCCTGGCTTGAAACAATTCTTTTTTTCCACTTTATATGCAGAAGAAAATACTGCGTCCTTTGCATCCTGCTGGATGAGGTATTTTTTCACAGTTTCCAAACAATGTAAAACATTAAAAAATGTAACTGTTTTGATAGGAGTTTCATTATCAATTTCTGCATCAGAATCACTGTTCATTGGTTCCGACAAATCAACAATTTTCTCAATGTCAGTCATTAAATGTAACATAATCGTTAAAACATCCCTTAAGTTGTGAAGTGGGAGGAGATAAGAAAGAAATTTCCTGTCCTATTCAAAACTCACACGAAAAATTGCACTCATGACTCATCTACACCAGTAAAGTCTAATAATGATCTGCACCTTTTCCCTTTGAAATTTGTTTGATGTAAGAAAAAATTCTTTTTCTGTTCAAAACAAAAAAGATGTCATTTGAAAAAAAAATCCAATTTTTTGTAATACAAGCTAATGAAAAAAAATTTCAAAAGTTGAAATAATTCATTAAATTGGGTTTTATTATTTGTAAAATAAGGGAGGGGGCCTTCATTTTCATCGGGGAAAGAGAAAAATTCGTGAAATTCGTTAAATAGGGGTTTATTAAGTAAGGGTCTGACTGTATAAATATATATAGTAAAAAAAAATTTGACGTTCATTACAGCACAAAAAATAAATTTTAAAAAACAAATTTTTTAAAAGTTAATTTCATATTTATTCCATTTTATTTAAGAACTGAAATTCTTTCTTTTTTTTAAAGCAACATAAGTACAAGTAAGAATATATTTAAAAAATTGGTAAATGATTTCATTAATTTATAAGTTTCAAAAATTTGTTTGATTGTTATAATTAGCTACCATCACTTTGTATGGAGATAAAAGTTAATATATGCATTTTACTACCATTAAAGCTCATAGATTTCAGAATTAAATCTAAATTGAAAGAACCCTTTTTCCCCCCCTAACCTAATATTTTTCAAATTCTCAATGTTGTGAATAGTTATAAAAATATTCAAAAAATAATTTTAATAAGTTTGGGATAAGGAATATATTTTTATATTAGATTTGGGAATAGATCTTTATTTTTAAAACAAGCATAATGATTCATATTTCTTCAAACCATCATATTAATTTGCTTTTGTTGGGTTTTTTTATCTTGCTAAATAAATTTATTTTTACAATATAGGTTGATTGTTTCTCATTTGGTATGTTCATGTATGAACTCATCACTCTTCACCAACCATTTGAAGGTCAAGAATGCGTGAAAGATCATATCCTTGATGGCGGGCGACCTTCCCTGACAAAACGAGTATTTATCTTCTTTCTTTTTATACCATTTAATCTGTAATATACCTGGTGTGTCTAAAAAGTAGGGCTACACTTTTAAATATTAGGGGCAAATAAACAAGCAATGATGCTTATGTTTTTTTATGTTCCATAAAGAAAATACCAGTTTGTTTACAATGTGTTATTGCACAGTTTCAATGTGCACACTAATAGTTGTGCATAAAACATCAAGTTTATTTGAGATTTCTAGTCTATGAAGCATTGAGGGATCAGCATTCTGAATGACCACTGGAATTTGACTTTTCAATTCCTCATTGTTATGAATTTGAGACTAGTTAATAATGTTTTCATGTATCTAAAAGAAGCCCAAAGGTGTTATGTGTAGAGATCTAGGTGGCCACTGTGTTAGACTTCCTTTTTCCATCTATTGCCTGGTAAACTTTGTCTCACTTTCAGACTCTTATGTGGGGGTGCCCCATTTACACTGTACAGGTTTGCAAATTTAAATTCGATAAACCCTTCTACAGCTTGTACTTTTTCTTGTGGTGAAGCCATTGCAAAACGAAAATGTTGAAAAATGGGGACATTGCAACATTAAACCAATGATTCTCAACCTTTTTTTTTTTTTTTTTTTTTTTGCTGTGGTACACTTTCAACAATTTCAAAACATTTCGGCTCACTAACAATAAAATAAATTTAAAAGAGTTTAAGAGTTTTACTTATCTACAATACACTATGCAAAATAGCTTATGATAATAATTTTCAATGCTAAATAAAATAATATGTACGACAAAGACAACAAAATGTTTATTGAATAATTAATTATAAGAACATATTTAATGCAAAATTTGAGCTTGATGGTTTTTGTTAATTTCGTTTTTTATATTTGGTTATAAAAATGATAATGCCACTGTCATTTCGCCATTTAAATTTAAAAGTCTCGAACTTTTTTCATTTTTATATTTGTTAATGCTGAAAATTCGAATTCACACAAATAAGATGTAGAAAATTGTAATAATATTTTTAAAGCTTTTTTTGGCTATTATAAGATAATGCGCCTCTAATTTTAATCCAAAATGATTTGATTTTCCCGAATGTTTCGAAATTAAATCTCAACTATTACAGAGCAAAATGAATTTTTCCCCTTCATTCAAAGTTGGCTCATGTACAGATGTTTCTGTTATAACAAATGGGGATACGAAGCCAATCAAAATTTTTATATCCACCTATCCAAGAAAGTATAAGTTAAATCTACCCTTATTTTATTTCTATAAAATGGGGGAGAATGATTTGGTTCTAGGTTTTATATTTTTTTCTCAGAGTATAATTAATAATTTTTAAAAATTCAGCAGCAGCACAGTGGTTGAGAATCACTGCATTAAACAGAAACTTTTAATCTTCTCTGTAAGGAACATAAAAAACCATAAGTGAATATCCTTGTTTATTTTTAATTCATTTTTGTAAGAGTAGCCATACTTTTTGGACACCATATATTTTATTTATAAAGTTAAGTAGTACTTTTGAGAAGATTTTTGTGAAAAGATTTATATATTAGATTTGTTTGTCAATAGGACATGGCATATCCCACATATCTCCTGGACTTGATGACACTGTGCTGGTCCCAACATCCAAAAGATCGGCCATCGGCTAGTCAAATCGTATCCATCGCTCAGGCGCCTGAGTTAACACATTTGATAGATGTTGCATCTTTGCATGACCAGATGGCAGTACTCAGTGCCTGTGTTACTGCATTGCCTCCAAAGAATGAAGGTAATATGAACTTATTTTAAGTGTATTATGGATTGGAGAAGAGAAATGGAATAGAACGAATTACTATATTTTGTTGTCTCAAAGAGAATTACTTTTTTTAAAAAAATTTTTGTCCTAAAAATTTTTACCTGGTTCAAAAGAACTTTAAACTGTTAATGTTATGTACCCCAGAAGAAATTTTTTTTTGTTCTGTAATTTAAGGGGACACAGTTGTGATGGATCTATTTGTGTACCTTCTTTTAATCCTCTTGGGAAATCTTTAGGTTATCAATTCACATTTATTCATAACCAACCCTGTGAAGAAGAAACCATGATATTTAAATTAAGTCTACTATATATAGTCTAGGTTTTCTAGCTAGATAGGAGAAGGAGAGAGAGAAAAGGTCAGGACACAGGTGAGATTACTACTGATCAAGTATCATTCAAATGTATAGTCGTATTTCAAATATTAGATAGACAAAAGAAAGAAATTGACGATTGATCACTAGGATTCAATTAGTGTTCAAATATTTGAGATAGTAGAATTAATCCTAGAATAAGAAGATTGATAATTATAGTCCTCTCGTAATTCGTACATCTCGCTATTAATCCACATATATTGCTTATACTGAGACATTCTCTTGTTGAAATTACTTGAATTGAGTTGGTAAATTGTTTCATCGATAAATAGATTGATTTTGAATATGTCTGGTATTCCTTCCCCTTCCTCCCACATCTCTGGGCGGGCAAGAGAAAGAGCCAAATCTCTCACACTGTACGATTCAGTTGTCAAAAATTTCAATTTTTTTTTTATTTCATAGCCTAAATAATTATCTATTTAATTTTCTATAATCTCACAAAATTAGAAAAATCTGAGTTAAAAAATATCCAAAATTATGATAACTCTTATATTTGTTTCTTTTCACCTCCCACTGGCAAATGAAAATTTTAAACTAATTTATGTCAGAAAGGAAAGGTAATAACTAATTTAACTTCATTTAAAATATTAAGTCTTTTTTTGTGTTGTGCCAAATGCTTTGTTATTTATTCTACCTATTGCTATTAATACATATAACAAAAATCCGTACTTATTTTAAATCAAAGCAATTCTTGTTTAAAAAAAAATAGTTGAATTTAGAACTTATACATTTTTTAGGAAAATTTCAATAAGCATTCATAAAAGTATTTTACGAATCTCTACCATGTTAGACAAAAACCTGTATCAACTTTTGTTATGCATAGTTTGATGGGCTTGTGAATAAAATTTCCTGTGTGTATGTCAACTATTGTTGGAGGAGTAGCATTTTAAAATCAAAAATTTTAAAACTTTTCTTTAAAAAATTATATGGCTAGCTTTTTTGTCACAGAAACTGTTTTATGTAATACATGTATGTAAGTTACAAGCAAAAAAGTAATCATTAAAACCATTACACCAAAGTTTTTTTCACAATCACAAAATTTTGAATCAATTTTCAAATGATAAATTAAATATTTAAATACAAAAGTCTCAATTTCTCAATAAAAGTTTTTTTCTTCTTATCATATTATTTTATTTCTTTAAAGTTATTGCTATAGGTAAATATCCACGTAGGCTCGGAGGCTTTGAGGTAACATCCCCGCTTCATCAGCCTAATGTTGCGGGTTCGATCCCGGCTGGAGTCGATAGATTTTCTGAATGCGAAAATCGTAAGCCCGCGTTTTATATGATTATATGGCATGTAAAAAGTCTCTTGAGTATCCATTTGGGTCTGGTACTCTCGGCAAAATTAAATAAAGGCAATATTTAGCATCCAACAAGATTAATTAGATTAATTCAAGCAGACACTAAATGGTGCCACCACTAAAAAGGCTTAGTTGCTAATATCCAGCCCATTTAGGGGAAAAAAATAATAATATCTTAAAATATGTGTGTGCGTGATCCTAGACTATATCTGTTAAATTTATTAAAAGTGCTTCATTTTTATTTGCTTTACTATGAAAATTAACTTTCTTGGTTTTATTCTTTCAAGTTAAGAATATTTTAGGAACTTTTTAAGTATACAAAAAAGATTAATTCTCTATTACACAAAAATGTCTGACAATATTGAAGCTTAACTTCTGTTAACTTTCCTTTTTTTAGAACAAAGTCCAGAAGATAATCAATGGGAACTGTGGTTCAGTCGCTTAGGGAAGCAGATGGATATATTGACTTGCAGTAAAAAATCATGGCTGGAATACAAGGTATACCTTGTCGAATTATGATATTCATGCATAAAAAAAATTTATATGCTTGGATTGTCTTATTTTTTTCTTTGTATTGTAACATAATTACAATTTATATTATCAGTTGATCAAGTAGTTAAATCTTAATTGTGATTTAAAAAAATGTGAAATGCTTAGGCATCAAAAACATTTCCTTGCTTTCATAATTTCACATCTATTTGTTTCAGACCTTAACTCTAGAGACTGTAACTGTAACATGCTTATGTGTTGTTGGAGATGATTTGTGGCTGGGGGATTCCAAAGCTCGAATTCATATTTATAAGTAAGATTTCATATTTGTGTTCTAGTTTAATGAAATTTATGCTTGAAATTTACCATATAATTTTGATTTTAACTTGTTTTATTCGACTATGTTGTTGCCTGTCATGTTATCTGATTTATGAATTTTAAAAATATTGTGTATAATGTAAATATTTGCAAAGCACATCAACTAAGAGGTACAACTGATGCAAAATATAATGCAACTCTGATTATAATAATAGGGTCACAGTAGCCTAATCATTATGGTCCCCAACTCCTTGTTGACATGTCAAGAGTTCAATCCCTAGTGTCACAGAAGACCCACTCTGTAGAGGGGGCTGATACACATTAAATCTGTTGAGATTAAATGTCCTCCCATTAGCATGGTATGGTAGTTTAAAGAGAGGGGTGCCAACTCAGATGTTGTTCTCTTCACTTTCACTGAACTCAAAATTACAAAATATGTTGCTAGTGCCCCTTGGTTGCTTTATAGTGCAATATTAACAAACACGATCACTAATTACTAAAATAAACTTAGTTTCAAATTTTTTGATAAAGATTTACAAATATTACTTCAAGCAAATATCAATTTTAATATTAGACCTGTAATAAAAGTAAATGTAGTTTTAATATCTGAAAAAAATATAAAGCAATTAATCAATGCATTGAATTCATTATATACTTTAAATATACAAAATAATTCAAAATTATATTAAATTCATCATTATGGACATTGTTTTTAGAGAGAGAAAAAATTCATTCTTTTATTCTGATTACAGTATTGCAGACCACACTATGACTACCTCTTTCTCTGTGGACCCCTATGCTCCCACAGTGTCAGCCATCAGAAGCATGTGCACCTTGCCTGGCCAGAATGGTGTTGCCATGGCAACCAGCGGAGGCCAACTGTGGTTGTGTTGTATTGGTTCTACAGAAGTTGAGGAAGCAGTGGAAGAAGCTGATAACCATGATTCTTCGCAATATAATATTGAGGAGCTTGTTAATAGTGGAGGATCTATTTTTTGTATAACTGCTATTGACTTGGGAAACAAAAGGTATATTTGATAGAATCGATACAATTAAAATATTTATATATATTTTTTTTTACTTAACCTTCTAACTATAAATTAAGCAAACATAGTTTTGAATTTAATGGTAAAAAAATTATAGCTTACATTTAAGTGTACCAATCAGTAAAGTAAAAGAAGATTAAGAGTTGGAACTTTTGAAAAAATTGCTTAAGATATATTAAAAATATATGTTTGAATTCTGGTACTCAATATCCTTTCAAATGAAAAAACATGTACTCTACAGTTTCTATATTGATCAACTTTCACCACATCATCTTGAACGTGATTTATTTTCTCTTGGGACATTTAGTTATAATCTGTACAAACTGTTGGAAACATCTGTTGTTTTTTACTTCATTAAGCACAGGCCTACTGTTAATAGTTTCCCTTTATTTAATGTGGTTTAATGATATTGTGTTCAAAAACTAGTCAATAAATGTTCAAATTGTTTATCGATTCCGAGCAGTATTATTTCCTTCATTGTATTTGTTGTAGTGTTGTCAGTGTGGACACTTTTGAACTTTTTTAAATCCCTTGAATGCATCTCATGTAGTCCATAAACCAAATTTGATGGCTATCCACTCATGCATTTTAACTGCAAGTTTCTTTTTAGAAGAAAAGTGTAACTGTAATCATCCTGAATAAAAATTGATGTGAGCTACAAAACAATTATAAAAAAAACTAAAGTTGGATCAATTGTTTAAAGATCAACTTGGTTATTTTATTTATCATTTTATTTATATATAACATTTCCGATTCAATTCGATGCGAAAGCAGTAGAATCTTCTGCTTTCTTATTGTCGAAAGTACTAGAGTATAATAAATGCAACATCATCTGTAGCTTAAAATTAAATGATCAATTAGAATAGGCACATTCTCTGTTACTCAATTCAGAGATTATTTATATCTTTATAGTTAATATAAACGAAATTAAAATATTTTTAGTACTTAATGGTATTTGACATTTACTTTTATGTAAAAGTCAGCTTAAGGTACTAGTTAAAGAATTTATAGACATACCGTTCACTGTTCGATTATGTGTTTCATAATTTAAAAGACAAACTAAATGCCGGTAATTGTTTTTACATATGTATTATTATTATTTTTATCAAGTGCAAATTTTGAACTCTATACCAACCGAGATTCCTGTCAATTATGATACATTACAAAATCTTGTGAACTAGTATGATTTGCAAGTTGTATTAGTGAAAGCTGTTATTGGTAAAACTGTATGACTGCAGCAACTGAGTGATCATGATTACGAACTTGTGGCTGACGAGTTCAAGGTAGTAACACAGAAAGCCCACTGCGTAGAAGGGCTGTTGCTTGTTAAATCTACCTTGGCTCAAAGTTCTCACATTGGAATGGTGTAGAAATTTGGAGAGTTGGGTGACAGAGATCTACAGTGTTGCTCTCGTCACTTGACCGAAGGTCAAAATTATGAGGTCCATCACCAAAGCCCTTGTGGTGTTTTAAAGTGTGATGTTAGTAAATACAAAACAAATGAAAATCACAAAATATTGAAATTATTTAAGGTATTAATTTTGTATTCACTTACTAGTGTTTCAAAAAGACAACATATTCATTATAAGTCTTAAAAATTAAATATATATATATATGCATTTTTTGATTTTTAGATGTGAACTTTGGTGTGGACAAACTCAAGGGAAAATATCCATCTACTCTACTGAAGATTCTGCAGTAACAAATCAAGAAATAGTATACCACTACGATCCTATTGTGGACAATCTAGATGTTTATCAACTAGTTGGAGGTTTTTGTGAGAAACCAATTGTTTGGTCATATGTATATCCAGGTAAACACTCTTTTTTTATTTTATTGCATACAATCACTGGTTAAATTTGGATTTTTTTTTTATTAGCAATTCAAATTTTATGGGTATGAGTTTATTCATGTGTATGAAATTATTTTATATATATTAAAAAAGGGGGGGGGGGGGGAAAAATTTTTTTTCACTTATTGCATATTGTTTTGTGGCTACAAAGCATTATGAAAGAAATGATTATGTGTATAGGAAATAATGGTCATTAATAAGTTATTTCTTGTCTTTTGTTTCAATCTTCATTATGAAATAGTAAAAATTATTCTCATGTCAATGTATTCTTTTAAGTTTTGCTATGAAACTGTAAGAAATAGATTTTAAAAAATTCAGAGAAATGTTTTCTAAATTTTTTAACAAGTACTACTATCCCTCTTATAATGCAGTTAATTTGTACCATGTTATACGAAACTTGTTTTTATTTATTTACTTATTAATGCAATTACGTAAGTACCTAATATAAATCAGGCAATATGCACCATGTTGTACCGAAACTGTTGTATCAAGGCAAAGTGTACCTTGTTATATCGAACTCAAGTCTTAAGGCGTAAAATTTTATGATATATGAAATTTCGTTCCAATAAAACATACAAATGAAAAAGTAAGTTAAATTCAAGCTTTTAATCAGAAACAAAAATATGAAATACAAAAATAAAAAATGCAGTAAAGAAATTATTATTACAAAATAAATAGAAATGGCTTATGATCACAAAATTAACTTTTATCATCTCTCATTAGTAATTATAGCTAATGTATTTTTACCCCTCAAAGTTGGTTGAAACCCCTCTTCACTTTGTATTTCTTCATCATTATGAAAGTTATCTGATGTAGTTGCAATTACCTGTCTGTTTTGATCTTACAATTCTTTCAGAATATAAGGAGTTAAAAAACTTTGCTTTTGTAGTACATAGGGAAAAATTTAAAAGAGAATTGCAATTATGAAACACAATGGGGAAAAAATCCAGTTGAGATCCATTATTGAACAAAAAAAATAAATAATGTTCAATTTTTTAAAATTCTGTTATATCAAAACCGTGTAAATATTAAATTCAAGTTTTTTGTGCTGTGTAATATTGAATCCATGTTTTACAAGTACCTTGTTATATGAGGGACAGCTATATGTTTTATTATTTGTAGCATAACTATTTTTTCTGTGAATTGTTTATAGATGAGTGAAATCAATAAATTGTTGAAAAAAATATTTAATTAATAACCAAAAAAAAAGGAATTTATGCTAAAAGTTTATTTATATTTTGCTATGTATTTATTTCTAATGTGCACTAACATTTATTGTATAGGTTGTGTTGCATATCAGTGGGACACTGCAAATAGAACAATCCTACATAAATTAGATTGCTCTAAACTTGCGCCTTGTTCTGAAAGCCTCATGTCGATTAGTATAGAAGAACATTTGAGTCGTACGTATTCTTTTTATGATTTCATTATGAATTTTAATAATTGCCTTCATTTTTAAAATGTAACCTTTTACTTGAATAAAAAAAAATGTCCTTAACTGCATAGGCATTGCATGATTATCACATTTGATGCCAAAAATTGGGCTGCATAATAGAATAGGCTTTAATAAAATATACAGGCATTTTCATTACCTACATACTTCGTAAGAAAACGTAAACTTTTATTCGTATTTCTCTTTTATTATTTTGTAAAAATAAAATATGTTTGAAATTCCCTAGTTCTTACTTTATATAATCAATTTAAAACATAATTATTTTTCTTGCTATAGGTCATCTTATATATTTTCTACCTTAACTTCTTGTTAGATCTCCAAAAATAAAATAAAGAATTCAGCTTTTTTTTTTTACCATTCACATTAAAAAAAATTCTTAATAAAATGGCAATTTTTTCCAAATTTCTTTGTCATGCTGTTTATAAATGTAAAATATAAATGATATGATTCACACACAAATAAATTTTTATCAATTTGCCCTTTTTTCTTTTAAATATATAATGCAATTTTTGCTATTTTGAACCCATAATGATTTTAATATATCTTCTTATCAAAGAATACAAGTATACCATTCACAATTAGTTATAAATTAATATTTTTATAAAGTCTTTGTGATTCTTAAACTATGTTTTATGAGCTCTTGTACTCTCTGCTAAGCAAAACAGCAGATTTATTCATTGCAACTTAGGCACTAATAACTATTATAGAATTCTGAATGTTTACAATCATCAATATATATCTAATTACTTCAGAAAATCATTGAATTACATCTCTGGAATCTTAAAGCAAGAAATCAAAGACTTACTTTTTTTTTGTTGTTGTTTTGTTTTATTTTGATATTATTCTCAAAATTTTAAAAATAGATGGATAATCCTTTATGTAGCTTTTTTAAATTTGGTTAAATTTATCAGGATTAAAATATTTTCCTTATTCTTTTTAATCATGTTTAATGCATTTCATGGAAATACAATGCAAAACTTTTTGTATGAATTGTGACCATTATTTTTCTACAGTTTGTAATTTCCACATCTTTCATATCAGCAGTGGTGTAGTACAATCGGGGACGTCTTAAGGCATGGGCCCAGGGCTTCACACTAGCTTAGCTAGTCCTAAGTGGGCCCTGAATCAAAAATTTCTTGGAGGCCCATTTTTGGGTTCCTTAATATTTTACAAATTTTTACTTACACATGCTGAGGGCCCTGTATCATTGATACGGCGATAACTAAGCCACTGGAGCCACATTTCGTTCTCAACTCAGCCCTAAGATCATGATTCGAATAATTTTAATGGTTAAATGTTTTTTCCGGTTGTATTCTCTGAAGAACTGGGAATTTCAGACGATATGTCAACTGGCTACATGTGATGACCATTGTTCATGTTTAGGCCTACCATACACCATCATTATTTATTTAATCAAAAGGTGGCGTTCCGTCGAGTTGGTTTGTGCCATTGTAAACTATGTATATTTTTTGTTTCGGGTTATTGTCAGTGTGAGTATTTGACAAAGTATGCTATATGTACTGTCTACCTTTAAGGGTTGTAGGTGTAGCCTACATTTGTGTAGGGACCCAGGGCCTCAAAATATCTTAAGACCTCCCTGAGTACACTGGGACGAGGGAGTAGGGGTTCACCCCCCCCCCCCCCCAGAGATAAACAGGTTTTTAATTTTTACTAAAGAAAATGCACTTTGGTGCTTTCGTCTGAGTGTTTTTTAGAATGTAACCTCTCTACCCCATAAGAGAGGTCTAATAATCTATTTTAATTAATCTTTAGCTGGACGATGTCAAGTGACAGCTATGGCAAGTGTTGGCAGTGATCTATACATTGGTACTACTTGGGGATGTATTGTTGTTGCCGAAGGTACAACCATGAGACCCATCACTGTATTCCGACCTTTTGAGGAAGAAGTAAAAGCCATCTTGCCTCTCCTCAGCAAAAAGACTTCAGACAACAAAGATCCTTCCACTTCACGCAACTCAGAAAATATTCCCTATATAGCAACTGTTGGCAAAGGTTACAGAAATCTCATTGGACGTTATACATCCATCAATGCACCTGCCTTGCTGCAAGATAACATGTTCTTACTGTTGTGGAGAGCAGATAATTGGGCTTCTGCATGAAAACTATCTACGGAACTAACATAAAGGCATTTTACTTTCAACGAAATGTGATATGTACATTTGAATATAATATATGTAACTTGTATATAAAAACTAAACTCAGAATCTTTAACTCTGTACATAGTCCCAAATTATATGTATATATTTTTTATGTGTTTTTTCTGATATTAATTTAAGCAACATCCTTTTTTTTTTAAATTCAGTTGCAAATGATTTTCAATCAGTGGATTAATTGTAAAATGAAAATAACGATACTTTTGTGCAAAGACAAGTTGTGAAACTATTCTATATTTGTCAAATGAAAAATCTAGTCTTGTTTTTTTAGAATAATTCAGAGTTTTAATTTCGAATTTGAAAAACATACTTTAAAATTCTGAATGTTGATAATCTATATGGCATAGTTTTATTTTTAAAAATTGAAATACTGTTTTTTCGAAGTTGAAGAAAAAGCTATTTTTAGATCGGAAGGATAGCTAATAAAAGGACCACAGCTTAGTATACTATGCTTTTCCAGAAATACTCTGCAACACCTAATAAAGTAAAACTATATTATTTATCTTTTTAAAAATATATCTTCAAATTTGAGAGGTAATTTTGTACTTTCAAAACAATATATTCCATGTTTATTATGAGAAAATATATAAAAAGCTAAATGACCAAGATAAAATAATTTATAAATTATGTATAGAATATTAATAAAGATGATTAATTATTACTACAAAAAGTTTTGGGAAAAGCAATTCATATTCCTGTTTCCTTTCTAAACAAAAAATAGATGTTAAAAAATTAAATATTACATGTAAAAAAAAATATGTTAACATTTGTATATTATATATTTAATATCCCAATATAATTTATTTCATTTCAACCATTAATAAAAGAAATGCTATTTTAATTTGTGCATTTTTGTTTCCTTTATAAATATTCCATTTTATCAATGTTTTATATCCATAGAAGTAAAATTTTAATCATTAACTATCAGATAACTATGTTTATAATAAACATTTTGTGTTTGATTCTTCATAGCAGAATAAAAATAATTTTAGTTAGATAAGATTTTATTACTTAATGTAATAGTCACATTTTTTTTTATTTTTTTGTCATACTGATTATATACAAGAATTTTCAATTAGAATACTTCTGATTTCTCAATCAACAAATTTATTGCCATTTGCATGTGTTGTAACCATAGTTAAGGTAACGTTTTCATTGTACACAATGTAATGTATTAATAATTAATATTTTTAGGAAATTTGTTAATTTAGGAGAGAGCTATTCAATCCTTCTAAAAACATTCCTTTGCTTCTGTATATATTGGCAATAACCTTGAGAATGACAATATGCAATTTGTGTGTTCATGAATACACAAGTAAACCATATTTAAACATTTCTAATCTGTACTTTTTGTACATTTTACTGCCTTGCCAGAAAAACTATGCAATATCTAATAAAGTAATAAAACCATTGAATTATATGTGTCTTGATAATTTTTTTCGAACATTTCTTCAATCACACAAAGATGCACTCTGTTCTTGAATTTCAATTTAATAATCTTAGTCTCATTTTTTTTGCTTTAATTAATGTATATAATTATCTATTATTAATAAATGGTACCCAAATTATTCCATATTAAAATTCATCCCCTTTTAGATGAAAAAATAAATTATAAAGAAAAGAAAAACATATATAGCCAAGTCTTTTTCCCAAATAAAATACTTGTAACCAATATCTTGACTTTTGACCAAAAATGAATTCATGAAATTAGTAGCCAGCATACCTAACACCAGTACTATTTTTCATTGACTTTCTCTACTTAATTGTATTAAATAATACAAAAGTAAAAAAAATAAACAATCCTATTTTTCTAAAGCTTAAGATGACAATAACTTCAGAAATGATGCATATAAAAAAAATTACCATGAAATTTAAATACAAATAACAAAATTCTATCTAATCTTAATTGTTTCCTGCAAATTTATATAAAATTATTTTTTTTAAAAAAAAATCAAGCATTTTTTTATTAATTTTATTTACATCATTTTACAAATAGCACAAAATTAATCCTATAGATATCACTATTTTTTATTTTAAAATAATAAAAGTTTGTATCAGAAACATTTTATTGTAAAAATATATAGAAATCTTAAACTTTCTGATTATTTAAGACTGGAATGAAAGCAGAGGAGAAAGATTTGAGACTAAAATCCATTTCTACGAAAACATAGAAATTAAATAAAAGGGTTTAGAACTGAGGTCAGCAACCTTTTAGCCGTGGTGTGCCAAACCAATCTACCAATACAATTCAGTGTGCCACACAGAAGGTCATTTTTGAAACAATTTAATTCCAGCAATATACATGCAGAATTAGAGAATAGAGGTCAATAATATAGAATTAGTTTCATTATATATTAATTTTGCATCATTTAAAAACATTTCTTGACCAAAAATTAAAATTTTACATATATTACGTATATTTAAACATATTTATTAAAATAAGAAAGACAATATATAAGTATTACTCTTCATTATTAGTTAAATAAAAATTTTAATGTAAACCTAGTGCTTGCATTGCTCTACTTACATATTGTAAAATCAGGGGTATAATGTGTGACTTTCAATTCAGCACAATTCTGAGCATTCAGTTGCAAAACAATTTCTTTGTGGACTCTGAAATATTTTTCATATGAGGAAAGAGTTTTTACTTAGGTATGTAGAAAGAAAAGTGGAAAGCAGAGTACATGCCATTTTCTCTCTTCAAACAATTAAATCTCTCCAGCAATGGCATTCAATAACTTACAAAATAGCTGTAAATTTGTCTTTAGATTTTTTCGTAATTCTTTAAATATCCATAATTATGAAGATGTTGGTCAAGAAGGTCATTTACAAATTTATCAATTTCCAGCCTCTCAAAAATTGACATATTTGTAGAGTAGTGAACAGTGTCATTGTAAATTGCATAGTGTGCAATATGTGACCCGCAAGCCATAGGTCAGTTATTTGAAATAATTTAATTAATTTATAAACATTTAAATATTGAGATAACAGATTAAAAAAGCATTATATTATTTTAGCTTAAATTAACACCACTTTGGGAAAGCAAAAACCACGGTTGAGAAACAAAGATGATGCCTGAAATGGCACCCATCTTTCCATGTATTCATAAGGACAACAGATTTAATATGCATCTCACTATTATGACAATCTTTGGAAATGCTAGATCACACACACATTACTAAACAAACCAGAATAAATTTATTTTAATCATTACAACCATTTTTATTAACTATAATGCAATAAATGTTCATTCTAAAATTGATCAGAAATCGATCTTTTGTATAAATAGTACGTTATATAAATATTCAAATGGATTTTTTTGGTATTTTATAATTTTCAAGTTTTCAGACACAAGCTATTCAAATTAAGAATATTTTTTTTTCAATGCATGAAATTTAAAAATTTCAGTTCCTGTGTTTGTTATAAAATATGAATTATATAATGCATTACATATATAAATATAATGCACAGAAAATTTATCAGCAAATATAGAATGCTACAAGTTATAGTTAAAATATGAAAAAAAAAGATGGAGATTGATGTATTCATTTTTATTTTACTATGAGAGAAATCAATTCATTCTTTTAAGTTCTTAAATATTTATAATTCAGTAACCATGAAGTTTGACTACTCTTCTGATTTGTATATTGCAAGAAATATTTCCAATTTACGTGTGGACTAGATCTCTAAATCAAGACGATCTCTGTAATTTAAAGCATACCAATAACCACTCTTATTATTAAAAACTTAGCACGGTTAAAAAATACTATATATATATACCGTAAAATATTTCATTAAACCATATATTTTGGAATATAAGACAAGTGTGTTTTTTTCTTCAAAAGTTTACCCAAGATACTAAATTTGTGTTTTAGCCGTATTGAAATTTTTTAAAAAAATCCTATTATGTTGCCAAATGGGTGGAATAATTTCCAATTAAATGAACATAAAGATGCCAACAAGGATAGTGTTACCCTACCAAAACTAATGTTTTTTGCCATTTGTTATCTTGTACAATATCTGTGCTAGACTTTGGCATGTACAGGCTCCCATAAAATAGTCTAGTCCTGTGTATGGCACTAATTAAAAATTTCTGAGGATTTTAATAATAGTAAAATTTTTCGTCATTTCTCTGTAAAGGAGAAACAAGTTTAGGTGAGAGCAAAACAATATTTTGAATACATTGAGATGCCAAACAGAAAAAGATAGTATGTGATTGTTGACCTATGTTTCGTACCTTGGAGGGGAAAAAATCTAGGTGTGATCAAACATTCCAATGAGTTGATTTTATAAACTGTTCGAAAATTTGGATTCTGACACCAACACTTTAAGGGATTTAAGTGACTTTCTTTTCCTTTTGGATTCGAGAGATTCCATTCATTATTTTTCCCCTGATGGGGCTGCAGATTGGTATTTTTACATTTGCAGACCTAGTACATTCCTCAGGAGCTGGTATCACTTTTTAGTGTGGCACCATAATAAAATATAACAGCTAGATCAATTACCGGACTCCATCAAAAATATTTTAGTTTCTAGTTCAGAAAAATTTGTCTGTTATGGAAGATAAAATTTTTGAAATAAATTCATTGCCAGAAATTTATTTTGCTACTGCTTTATAAATTTAGTTTTTCTGATCTGGCAACATAGGCAATACCAATGCCACAAGTAATTTTGACGCCCAGTTTCCTCCCCAGAGAGAGGTCTGATGATGCGAATTGTACTTAGGGATTTAATTTTGCCAAATGCACCCAAGCAAAATGGACACTCAAGGGATATTTTACATGTCGCATAATCATATGCCATGGACACTGTCAATTTTCTGCACCACAAAAATCCACCGACTTGGGCTGGGGTCAAACCCGCAGCCTTGGGGGCAGAAGGCCAGTGATAAACCAACTACGCCACTCAGCCGGCTAAGATTCTATTCAAAACACCCAAAAAAATTAAAGTAGCTTGAACACGGTTAACAGAAGATATTATAAAATCCTTTATTCCTAAGCTTTGTTGTTTTTTTCTCTTTTGAGAATAGCAGATTTGTATATATATAAGCCAAACCCCTACTTTAACTTTAAAAAGTTCTTTGCCTATAAACATATATTTCCATGTATAATTTTTTTTAATTCAAACGAAGACTGCTTAGCTCCCATATAGCTTTCATAATGCTGCAAGCAACTTTTTCAAATTCTTCACTACAATGACTAAACACTACTACTAAAAGAATCAACTAAGATATTAAAAAGCAAATTAACAAACAAAAACACTTTTGTATTAAGTAACATAGGTTAATATTTTCAACACTTTAAAATGCAATTTAACATGAAAATCTATATAACTTTTTAGAAAATCAAATTTTTATTTTCATAACTTTTTCGAAATAAATCACTATGTGAAAGGCTTAAACACAAATAACTTTTCAATATTACTTTAAAAAGATGGGTTTTTTAATATACCTTCTGTTAAGACTGCTTAAAATGTCATAACAACTTTTGTCAAAAATAAAGCATATCCAATCCCTTTAATCTGTAAAGGATTCAATATAAAACTGAGATAGTATGCATGTTTTACTCTCAAAACTATATTTATAAGTAAACAGGAATTGAAAAAGAGACCAACTATAAAGTCAAATGAAACAAAATTTTTCAAGTGGAAACAAATTTTGAATCAAAATCTGATAAAATTATTTAAAATTTTCCCTTTTAAGGACATCTGCCTGCTTGATATGCTTAAGAGAGAAAGTGTACAAAACAGTTTTGAAACTGACATGAAATTAATTCTAAGTATATTGTATTTTCTTATTAGGATTTTCCAAAAATATAACACAACAGTATCATTTGTATGAATCCATATTAAAATTTTCACAAAAAAGAAAAGAAAAAAAAAATCATTACATGTAGTTTTAATTAAAATAATACCATTTAATTCATCATCAAATGTAACTAAACAGCCTAGTTATGAGCAAGTGCCTTCCTCTAAAGATTTCTCCATAACAACTTTTGATTGATTTTTTATCTCCAATTCTTTTCATTAATTCCATGAAAGATTCCACCACATCAGCCCATTTGAACCCTGGTCATGCCCACCTTCTGGTTCAGGTAAATCTAAAAAACAATACCTTTTTTATTGTGTTGTCATGTATTCGGGTTACACATGGGCTAACTGGTTTATTCTATTTATCTTAATGTATTTAATAATGTCCGGTTGCTTGTATATCCTGTATAGTGAAAAATTGAATCTCCTTCTCCACAATTACCTTTTTCATTTATACCACCTACTATACATTGTATAGAATCTTCCTTTCAAAAATTACAATTGTATTTTCCTTTAGTTTTGTCATTGTTCAAGTTTTGGATGCATATGTTAAGACAGATCAGACAAGCGTTTTGTAAATTAAAAACTTTATATTTCTAGAAAGGAACATGGATTTAAAAATCTTAACCCATAGACAATCCTATTTGTGAGATGTAGTCGATTTTTTTTTATTTCAGGAGTTATTCTGTTATTATTAGTAATAATTGAACCCAAATACTAATTTAAAAGTATTTACTGACCATTTAATTAAGTACATTAAAAATCTACAAAACATTCATTCTATTTACACTTTATATCAAGACCAATGTCGTTTAATGGAGGAAAAAAAGACACAAATAGTTAGTTTTCAATGAAAGACTTTTCCTTTAATTATCCATACATTCATGTCTAATGAATTCCACTGCACAGTGGTACATCAACTGAAAAGCTCTCGTCTTCCTCGCTTTTTTTCGCAGTGAACTACTGCGAAAAATAAAAAACAAATGACAATTACAGATGGCAAATGACAGAGATGTGAAACAGTGTAAAGGGGTAGGGTATAAACTTCAAAAAACAAATAAGCCAGGACCACCCAAGTGTCCACATGATGCATAAAGGAGGGGGCGGGAAAGAAACATCAACTTTTCTTGTTATTTTTCACTTGGAAAGACATACTTTATACTTTCAAAAATGTTCCACTGAGCAATTATACAAAAATGTGCTACTAATATACACACAAACACAGTTACAGGACACCCAGTGAAATAATTCAGATGAGAGAGGAAAAAGCATTTTTTTCCTTCTTTCCTTTTTTCATTTTGAGAAAAGTGATTTATAACTTAAATAAAATAAGCATAAATGTAAAAAATCACTGGTATATTGTGCATTTTTTTGCAATATAAAAACAAGATTTAAGACTAGGTTTATATGTGCTGTATGCTCACAGGGTTTACACTCATCTACATGATGTACTGCTTCCTTCAAAAACACAAAGTCTAGCCTTTAAGTCAATAAAGTGACAAAAATTATTAAAATATTATTTCACTGGGTTGATTTTCAAGGTCAATATAGTTTTTAAACCAAGAACTGGTGCAGTTATTTCTTTTTCACTTTGAAAAAGATCTATGGCATAGGGGGGGAAAGTATACATTAGGCGCAAGTGCATGAAAATTGGCATTGGATTTACACCACACATTAAAAAAAAATTATAATCAAATATGCAATGGGTGGTCTTGCACAATCGCTAACAGAAACAAACAGTAGTTTCCTGTCATTTAAGGAAAGAAAAAAAAATCACAGACTTTAAAAAAAATGCAATAAGCTGCATGTCAAAAGAGTTATCTACCTTGGACGTTGCATGAAAAAAAAAAAATCACAAAAAAAAACAACATAATTTAAAACGTCCATAAAACATTTAAGAAGAATCTATTATAATAATGAAATATAAATTTTTTTCCCACTTCTTGAAATTTAAAAAACAAGTTCAACTTTTTTTATTCCAATGTGGAGGGGGAAGGAATGAAGTACAACAGCCACAGAGAGAAAAAAACCTTGTGAAGAGGGGGTTGAGAAAAAAAAACATTTCTTCTGCACCAGTCCCTCTTCTACTCCCATCTTCATATATCAGAATCGGATGCAAGACGTGCGACTTTGGGAGTGTACACGGAAGCATTGGGATCCAGATTCGATTTGGGCACCACCTTCTCTTCACCCATGTACTTGGGGGAGTACAGGAGAGAGGATACAATTCCAGAGGCAAGGCTGATAGCTGGCTGGTTAGGAGAGTAACAGTTGGGACTCGAGGTGACAGGCATTACAGCCATGACTTCAGCAATCTTGGATTTCAGTTCATCTATCTCTTTGTCTTTCTGAGCCAATAAAGCTAATTAAGAAAAATAAAAGGAATGTTGAGGAACAGAAAATACATACATGTAAAAAAAAAAACTTGATACTTTTCCATTTCGCGGTGCATGCAATAAATACAGTAGCCAAAAATTACACAACCGATGCCAAGCAGAACATTCCTTTTGGTAACCATTTACCATCACAGTTTCAAAACGAGCTGCATCCTTTTCTTATCAACAGCGTCTTTTCCTAAATATGTCAAAATGGGTAAAAAACCAATGAAAGTTTGGCCTGATATTATGTGTTGAGATTAGCAACACAGTCTGCTTTTTGAGATTAGCACAGGTGGAATGTTTTAAACAATGGGGTCAAATGAAATATATGACTGCAACTTACTTCTACAGACCTCTACATTCTAGCACTTTTAATTTTTTTATCACTTGCAATAAATTCAAAATGTTTAACCAACCACAAAAGCAATATAACAATTAAAATTCTGCATTAAGATCATCATACATTGAAGAAAAGTACAACTAATTTATAAGAATGCACAACAGAGTATTCATGCAAAATGGCAATATATCTTCTTAATGTGCATGACTATATATAAATTTAAGTCATTTGGATTTGTATTAGATAATGATGAATTAATGATAGCATGATGTTAAATTTTTTGAAAATGCCAAGGTAATAGGAAATTAATTTACATTTATTTTTTGAAATAATGCACATTTAAGTTATTTAACTTTAAAAACAAAAAAGAAAAAAAAAAGATATTTTTGTATTTTATCAAAAATTCCATTAAAAATAACTATTTTTCAAGTTTTTTTATCTATTCCAGACATAATAGATAAAAGAAAATCATTCAGTATAAAATTACAATTATGCTAAACCTGAAATTTTAATAATAAAAAGTATCTAATGTACAATAGTACTGGAATATGTACATTTATTTACTAAGTTTTCGTTTCAAACTTTGGTGAAATTTTCATTTCTCAATTATTTTTTCTTTCAAATCTTGTCAACAAGAAATTTCTTAAGCTCTCTTAACATATGCTACCTTGCAGTAATGCATACAATTCTTAAAATGGCTCACTCACTTTGTGCAATTTCAAGTTGACGTTTTGCTTCTCCCAAAGCTGAGAAAAGGTCCAATTTCAATCTGGTCTCTGCACTCAAGCTGGTCTCTAAACGAGCATTCTTTTCCTCCATTGCATTCAGTGCAGAAACCAGAGCTTGTGTGCTACCAATGTTTTCCTGGTATGAGGACAAAGACTGAAAATAAATTATTTGCATTTACTCAAGATAAAGAGCTTCTTTAAATTGAAGCATCAAAATATATTTTTACCATATTTACTCGAATCTAAGCTGCAACATTTTTCCAGTGTTAATGCTACTAAAAATTTAGTACGGCTTAGAATTGAAGGCAAATAATTTGTTGGATGGGGGAAATTGAGTTTCAATTTCTTTCAGAAGGAAAATGTAACCATTCATTCTGGCTACTTGCATTGATGACCTATCCCATTCCAAAGCTTATCTCCAGTATTTCAGTCTATCCTAAACATCGTTGTCTACTTGTATTCCAGAAATTTTTTTGTACACACTTTCTTTTATCACCTAAACATCAAAAATATCAGTAATAGCATCAAGACCAATTCACTTTGACACAAGTATGAAAAGGGAGGTAATTTTATATGCAGAAAAAAATGGAAACAATGTAGTGGCCACTGGAAATTTGACACGGATGAAACAAATACTCATTGATGGTGTAAACAAAATGATATAATTTTTGCTTATAAATGTTTAACAGTCTTCAATAATTATTTTACATGCTTCTATTATATATTCTTTTTTTAAAAAATGTAGCGTAACAGATGCATTGGACAGCATGGAAGACTCCACCAAGTGAGAAAATGGCGATGCCTGCACCAATTCCAAAGTCAGCAGTGACAACGGGAATGATGAATCAGTTTTGAAACATGATACTGACCGTTATAGTGATTATAGGATCATGTATGTACATGAAAGTTTTTAATACTAGTCAAATAAATTAATTATTAGCTTCTTATTATTTCTCATTAAAATGTTTTTTAAATTTCTTAAGTATCGGATATTGATGAACTTTTAACACAATTTTTTATTTTTTCATATAAACAAGTACAAATTTGGGAGTGCAGCTCAGAATGAATGACAACATTTTTTCACAAAAACATTTTGAGAATTTGAGGTGCGGCTTAGATTCGAGTAAATATGGTATTTTAAAAATCTGGAATAAAATCATAGGAATATGAAGCATAAAAAAGTAAGCTCTGTTACCTCTTGTTTACTTTCAAGTACAAAGAATACAATTCAATGTTCAGTAGATAAATTGACATGCATAAATTAAAACTATTTTTAAAAACACGAATTTTATATATAATTCAAAATATCTCAAATAATTTATTTTATTATTAATAAATAATTGATAAAAATGCTAAGAAAAACAAACTGATGAATACTATCTGAAATCTTTGTTTCTAAATTAAAATGAGAATGCTTTATAATTGAGAAAATTACAAAGTATTAATCTTTTTAATGAAAAAAACATCACTTTTACAAAATTTAAATATTTTAATAATTTAAATAAAATTATAATTGGTTCAAGCATTTATACACAAATTACTTATCTAAATAGTAAAAATATCGAAACACCTAAAACAAATAGTAAAAATTTCTAATGTCATATAGTATTTTTAAGCATCAAAAATTTCAAAAATTTTAAAAAAAAAAAAAAAAATCAAATTAACAATTTTTGAATAAGATATTATATAAACGTTGTAAAACAATTTCTTAAACAATACTGAACTTTAAAAAAATTAAAAATACAAAATTTAGAGAATTTTCTGTGGATTAGATCTTAAAATAACTATATTTAACAATATCAGCAATATGTATGAAAGTCCTCACACCCCATACAATTATAAGATTTTATTTGTATGAAATTGATACTTACCTGTGCTTGCCTCTCTACTTGTTGTAACTTTTCTTCACGTAGCTTCAAATCTCGTCGAAGTGTCTTTATCTCATTTTCCATATCTCTCCGGCGAGCTTTGCAGGTTTCTGTGCACTCGGTTCTAATACACATCAATTAAAACTGCTTTTTAAATTTGGATACATAAAAATTCTATCAATATCTAAAGAACGATTAAAGTAGATAATATTCTTAACTTTAAGGCTATCTTTGGTCACCGTTAAAGAATAGGACCTGAATTTGAAACATTTTTCAAATATAAAATAACTGAAATATTAATATCATATCCTGGCTTCACTATCCTACAGAGAGTAGCATATTTAATCATACTTTTCATTTTTAACGGAGCTAATTCATTTTTTCTGTCATAAAGTATGTTTCGCACTTTTTCTCCTATACCGTAATGTTAAATGAGCTATCCCTTTATATGTTAAATTTTTAAAAAATAAGTATTCAAGGAGTATTTTAAAATTTCAAAATTGCTATATTATTTACAAATATGTGTATTATAAAGTTGGAAATTTTCAAGAAAATTGAGTTATTTTTCTGTCTGAAAATGTGATCCGCAATTAGTTCAGGACTTGCACATTTGCCGAAAACAGCCTTAAAAAATTATACAGTAATATAAAATTTATTAAAAAGTTTCATCACATCAAAAGAAAAAAAATCAAAAATTGGATTCACTAAAACAGGGAACACATTCAATTCAAGCACAGCTGAACTCTTTTAATAAAGTTTTAAATAATCCAAGATGAAATTCATTTACAAACAAAATTCAAAATTATAAAAGCTGATTTCCTAGTCTGAATGAAAGCATAAAGGTGTGTATTTATAAGTAGATCATTAAATGCAGTGGCTTGCTTGGGAGTAGATGTAATGCAATTTTTGAAAAGCTTATCATCCAATCAGTTCATTTGAAAAGTTTTACAACATTTCCAACAGGGCAATGTTCATAGCTTTTGTTACCAAGTGTATTTGAGATTTAAAAAGACTTTTCATTACAATTTGAAGCCCAGTGGCTGAGTGGTTAGTGTATCACGCTTCCACATCCCATGTCCAAGGTTCAAACCCCGGAATGGGCAAGGTTGACGCAACCTTTCATCAAAATCATGAAAAAAATAAATGAGTACCAAGCTTGCTTGGGAACTTAACACTAGGGTTTTTAGAATCAGACTGACCGGAACATCTGCGGACCTCAGAGCCCAAAGTCGCGTATACTGAGTTGGGCACAGTAGGCCTTGGCCCACACAGGCTGTCAAGCCACTGAGTTAAGGTTTTCTTTACAATTTAAGGCATTTTTTTTATTAAAATTTGACTTTAAATTACAAGCACAAATTTATAAAATTAGCAAAACAATAATAAATTTCTTTAAAAATAATAATTGAAACATTAAAGAGTTTTTGTCAGGGTAAAAGGTTAAAAATCTGAAACATCCAACTAAAAGGTAAAAATACAGAATTTTAACATTTAAATGAACATTTTTTAAAATTTGTACGCAATTTTTTTATAACTACCACTAGTTTTACCCCAAATCAGCTAAACAAAAAGCTATATCTTAATAAAATAAAAATTAAAAATATAAAAAAATCCAGACATTATTATCACTGAGAAATAATAAAACAATGTCATGAAATAATACACATGTCAAGAAATAATAAAACTAGATAGTAAAATCATCAGAGCAGTTTTTTTTTTATCAAACTAAAAATCAACTTACAAGATAATTTTTAAAAATATTAACTTTTCTTACAAATCGTAATAAAATCATTTATCGATCTAAGAATCAAAAAATTTTACAGATTCCATTTCAAAAACATTTCGATTTAATATGCTATAACATGTGTTAAATGTAAATTAGTATATATTACACAACTATATTTATCATTGAGCCCTCTTTAATGTTGTAAATGCAATGTTTTCATCCATTTTTATCACCTAAGAAAAAAAACTGAAAAAGCTAATAATTTACCTTGCAGATGCCAATGCAACAGCCCTGGCAGCCGCAGCCTCGTCAGCTTTCTTAGCCTTTCGCTCAGCAGTAAGTTGGCTTTCACACAGTGTCCTCATCTTTCTTTCATCCAGAAGTCGCTTTTCAAGAGAAGATATAGTTAACTTATCCTGCTGTCGGGCGACTGTTAAAGTTTGAAGCCTGAAAATGCATGAAGAAAATATTTCCTGATTAGTTTAACATAGAAATTTTAATTGCAAATATAAATATTCATCAGCAGGTATTAAAATATTAAACATATATCAGAATATGATAAATTCTTATCTGAAAACTAAAACCAACGTATAGTCCAAAAGCATGTAAACTAACTCCATCAAAATCATTTTAATAATAAAGATTACAATTTAATATAGTTATAATTGTAATTTAACACAAATTAAGATATAAATTTCATTTTTTAACACAAGTTTGTTTAACTCTTATCAATCAAAATTCAAGAAAAACATTTTTATAACACTTTATATTTAATCGTTTTTATTATTTATTTTCATATTTTTCAAATCAACTTCATGTGATTTTGTAATTTCTCAAACATACTTAACATTTAGAGATTGATGGTTTAATTTTCAATTCTTTTATTTTTTTTTTGGAGAATTTTCTAAATTATGTCAGAAATACATGTAGCAATTTTGTGTTCAAATTCATCATTTTAAGATTAGTGAAGTAATTAAAAAGTGCTTTTTTAATGTATGAAATAAGGTATCATTCTATTGTATCCACCACTACATATATTTGTCGCTTTATTTTCATGGCTTTTTTTAGTTACTTGTGATAAGGAGGTGCACCTGGAGAGGGGAGCAAAAACATCTGCTTCATATTGCACTCAATATTTCTAACACAAAAGAAATGAGAATGTAAATATACCTAATTTCATTTCCTTTTGGATAATTTCAGCATTCTAACCCATAAATTATGCTATGTAGAAATACTGCAAGAAAATATTTCAAAGAAAGTAAAAAATAAATGTGCGTGATGTGCCGCAAACAGGAATTTTTAAAGTGTGGTGTGTGTGGGGGGGGGTTGAAAGTTGAAAGTCCAAAATTCTCGCATCATGCTCCAATATGCCACCTACGGGTGTAGCTACACCATATCAATGATACAGGGCCTCAACATATATAACTACAGTACCACTAATAGAGCTTCCATATCTAAAACAGGGCTCTCTGAAGGAATTTCAATACAGAGCCCTCTCAGAGCTAGCTTTGTGAATAATACCACCCAACATATTCTTTTGATTGTCAATTTTCAAGAACTGAAAACAGTTAAAAATTAATTATTGAATGAATAATTAATTTTTAATCATTAATAACAAATACAGAATTAAATTGTACGTAACATATATATAGAATTATAATCAATCAAAAAAAATCAAGGGCTTTGGGGGGAGGGACCCCTTGTGTGCGCCACTGATGGCAGTACATGTATCGAAAGTGAAAAAGATCAGAGATCCAGAAACAGCCAATGATAGTTCAATAAGGAAAATAAGCAGTATTTCATCCAATGTTAAAGGAAAACATCCTAAACAGAATATCTAACAAGAAGCAGCTGGACTAATTTCATATACAAAGAGAAAAATAGTTGATAGCAGCTCTAGATGTACATGGGGATAGTGAATCAATGAAAAAATATTATATCACACTCAACACACAGTGCACTGAACAGAAGGAGTGTAAGAAATCCTAAAATCTAAATTGGTGTTTGTTACTCAATGAGTCAGATGCTTTTATTCTTCCTATGTACACTTGCGGAACTGGCTGAAAATATTCCTGTTCCTGAGTCTATGGTTAAAATTCCAACATATTCGAATGAATGCATGTTAAGGTGATAGAACTTTAAATAATTATGAAAACATGTCTGTAATATTTGTACAGGTGAAATTGAAAATTAGTAATTTGTGTAACTGCCAAACCAAATAGTGTAAATAATAAATTTAATTAATGTTTGCTTAATTATTTCATAATAAAAATTATTGCAAGTCAATTTGTTAAATGTTAACAAATTTAAAAGTACCTAGAATGATTTTTGTGTATTGTTCTAGCTCTTTGTTAAGTTTAATTATTCTTTGTTTACATATGTTTTGTTATATTTACTTACTGAACCACGAAATTATGTAAATATTAGCTTATACTCCGCATAATATTAATAAAAACTGCACTTCTTACATTTCTCAGGGTAAGCAGTCAAATGACCACTGTTTGTAATTACAGATATACTAGAAACAGTGTAATGGTAATGTTAAAGTATAGGAGAAAACTTTCACAAATAAAAAACAGATCAAACTAATACATATACAACACAAAAATATCTCATTTAAAAAAATTAAACTACACTCAAGGTTTAAAACTTTAAAAAAAAAGGAGACCTCACATTAAGACTAGTGGCATTGTGTATATCATACTTGTTTTGTAAAGTTTCATTATCTTGTTGTAGTTGAAGAAGTTCACTCTTCACAGAACGTTCACCCACAGAAATGTTGTGTATTTGACTTCTGAGGTCTTGTTCAGACTGCCTGCTTGACTGAAGGTCAACTTTTAACCTCTTAATGTCAGCTTCAAGTCTGTAAAAAACATTTATATTCCTTTTTCAAACTTACTTATGCATTAAGTGCCATATTAAGAAGCAAAAAAAAAAAAAAATCAAAAACGAAAAACACATACACTGACTAAGTATCACAGAAGTCATTTCATATATACATACATAAAGATTAAACAGAAATTCTTAAAAAACAAAATAAGAAAAAAAATTAATGAAACAAAAAAAAAAATCTCAATGACAAATATAACAAAAATAATAAAGTTTATATAAATTTAGTTTAAAAATTTCAAATTAACCAAGTGCAACCTCAGACTAAGGACTAAAAAGAGGGACTAAATTAGTCTGGTGGTACCAACCTTCTCCTATTGCAGCTTGGTAGGCTAAATTAAAAATATACAAAATGCATTAAAATCTCAAAAAAAAATTTTAAAGTTAAAATTTAAAAAATCGAGATATTTCCCAGTGTAGTTTGAAAAATATTAAGATACAAAAATATTTCAATGTTATAACAGCTAAGAATATAACAGACTCTAAATACAAAAAAAAAAAAAAAAAACACTAAAAAATATATTCCCCCAATTAGGGAAAAAAAAAAAAAAAAAAAAGTGTCGAAAATACCAAAGTTATAAATACATTTCCATAAATTAAAAGAAATCTAAAATATTAACCATTATGTAAACATTTGGTGATAGGAAAAAAAGTTGTTCAGTATATTAATTAAAAATAGTCTAGTATATAAATTGATTTTTACAAATAGATTTTAGCAGACTAGAAATATAAGGTTATTTTTTTTTAAAAAAAAAAGAAAACTTAAAAGGAACAATTCCTTTTAAATATAAATGTTATTCTTAAGAGAATTTCAAATTACAAAACCACAATTTTCAATACATCTTGCCTATTTTAAATATAATGCATAGTGTAAAAATTGTTTTCTAAGTACAATTCATCTGAAAATCAGCATGATCTAAAATGTTAAGCACATAAATGTAAATAAGTAATTATCATCAAACTCTGGATAACAAACATTAATAGTTCACTGAACAAACTATAAAACAAAATTCTGTATAATAACAGCCCTTTTGGAGAAGAGCAAAATATTGTAGGATAACTGCACTGAAGCACATATATTATTAACTAGCTGGTATACCCGTTCTTCTCACGGGTGAACTGAAAAATTAAACAAAACAGATTGAAGGATAAAGAAGTTTTTAATGAGTTAATTTTACGTGAATTGCAAATTAAACAAAAAAGGGTTTTGAATATCTCAGCTGAACAAAAAAAAAAGGAAAAAAAACCCACCTTTGTTAATTTTTAAGTCTGTAGATCTAATAGCTGATGAAAAGGATCTTTTTATTTATAACTCCTGTAACACTCTTGAGGGTCGATTTTTGAAAATACCTCCCTAAGCTGATTGCTGCTCAGCAAAAGTAACGCATTGGTAAAAGTTTTGTGTAATGCACACATAAAATAGTGTAAATAATTAATATCTAAAAGTGTAATACATTAATATTACTTTCTGTTGTATTTATTTTATGTTAAATTTGTAATATTCGCAAGCAACACCATTTCTTAAATTATAATGATGATTCAATGAAAAACATAGCGAAATGTTGACGATAGAGTCAAGTTGGCAAATTTCTAGCTATTTTCATGGCTTCGAGTTTTATTAGAGCTTTGTAAGACCCACCGTGTAGGGGAGTGATGCACGTTAATGCTTTATCTACCACATTATTATTTACTGCAGTTTTTTTCATGCAATATTTTTTTTGGATCACTACATTGAAAATTAGATATATTGAAATTGAATAGAAAGTTCAACATAGCAGAAAATATTGTTTAGAAAAATTTATGCTCAAATATATAGATCATTGTAGCAGACGATCTCAGCTTTAGCTTCTTCCCTCACCAGCTGCAAGGTGAAGTTGATGGTAATGTTTTTGAATCATTACAATGCAGTGCTGCAGAAATTACAATGGTTTATTCAGAAAATGCATTGGATGGCAGCCTTAAGTTGATCCAGAATAAATATAACCTAATATGGCTGAATGCTCAAACCATCTGCAGGAAATTTTTTGACCCTCCAGTCCCTGGTTTCACTTTTGTTCTCGACAATTTGTATCAGAAGAAATTCATTTCTAGTCAGCATAATCCCAGTAACCAAGACGAACAAACAGCCATTACACATTAGCTCCAATCTCAAACGATATGCTTCAAAGACACATGTATATGAAAACTAAACCCTTCCTGTAAAGCATCAAATCTGTAATGGTCTATAAATGGAGACCATCTTATAACAAAAACTATTGCTAGGCTAAGAACAGGTCATTACAGAGGAATGAAGTTTGATAGAAAATCTTATAGGAATTGTGATAATTTTTTAGATACAGAGCTAACATCTGCTCATATTTTTGACTATCCTCCTATTCTTGCTGCTCTACAAGAAATAGGGGTCCTCTTTTCGTCAACAAATCTCTATACAGACAATATTGAACATATTGCCAGAACAGTCATTTAGACCATGGTATTATCTGATTTGACCCTGTCATAGATACGACATCATCATCATCAACAACTAAACCCTTGATCTGATATGTTATGTGCAGCATCAAATGCATGTCAGCATGAAATGTCACAAAATGCATTTTTCTTCTGCACTTTTGGATGTGTCAATACAATCGAATTCCTTCTTATAACATTCTTTATACATTTGAAAGTATAAACTGCTTTATCTTTGTAAAACATTATGGTAAAAATTAATGAAAACCAATTAATCAGTAGTATGGAACACACAAAATACAAACATGCCCAAGGCACAAAATAAGTATATAGAGTTCAACATCCACACATCATGAATTAATAATTAATTAAATATGATGTGCAAAAGGAAAGAAACTTCATGAATTTTTTAACACTTAACGAAACAAGTTCTGTAGTTTTTGTCAGTTTTCAGTCACTTTAAAAGTAAAACAATAAATAGAAACTGTATCTGAGAAAATAGTCAGCGGTTGATTGACATTTTGCAAAAATGCGTAATAAAGAACAATCTAGACATAAAGACATAATGAAAGGCAGAAAAGCATACATTTTACCCAGAAACTGTAAAGGCTGCTAAGTATGTATTTGAGCTACATCAATAAAATACATTACAAAGTGGACATCCATTGAAAAGGCTTGATTTAATCAAATTAAACATAACACAAAATTTTAGCATAAAAAAATGATCGATGGAAATTCAAAATCATTGTATTAAATATGGTTATTTTTCTGTCTGATTAAACAATGACAAATGTAATTTTTATTTCGTTTCTATAATACTCAGCATATATATATACCACACTTAATTTTAATATCTTTTGGTTTGAAATTTTTAAATATTTTTATCACAATTCTTCTTCGAAAGAATACTTCTCAGTGATAAAAATATTTTATACAAGAGTTACTTTTTGTTCCCTTTACTACAAATCTTTCTATCTTCTTTTTCCTTTCAGACTAGGATTAATCTATCAATGTATGATGTAGGCTCTAAATGTTCAAATTATACAATCAGAATTAAACTAGAGGCCTAGAATTAAACTAGATAGCAAAACAAGAATCAGAATTCTTGTTCTGATTCTGTTCCAGAATCAAAATATTGAAAAATTCCAATTAAAAATTACAAAAAGTGAACGTTTATTTAAAAAAATATAATAAAAATTTCTAAAGTGAAAAAATCAAGATTTACTGTTACATTATTACATATCGTTTGTAAAAAAATATATTAAATGAACAGATTATGAAAAATATTCATTCTTAATTTAACTAGCTTAAATTAATTAATTCAATCAATTTTTTTGGGAAAGGCTAGCTTTTTTTATAAAAAAAAAATGCCTATACAAACTTATATTAGTCCAAATAAAAAACATACATTTCACAAAATATAGAGTTATCCTTGTTTTTGTGTGTTTGGTACTAACTTCAATTATATTAGAAAAATTTAATTGATGACAAAATAAAAACTTTGGAAATAAATCAATAATAAAACATCAATGAAGCAAGCTTGTTGCAGTACACATGGAAAAACTCTCGTTACATTATTTAAACCTGTCTAAATGCTTTTTAAAGATATCCTAGATACTGATGCCTTGAAATGCCCAGACATGATGACAAATTATAGGAATACAATCAAAGAAAAACTTTTGATTAGTGAAGTCGAGAATGATGAGGATCATAGTTGGGAGAGACTTAAGCTCATTATAACAGAAACTGCAAGTGAAATGCTTTCAGTGCTTGGAAAGGAGTCTAAGGGATTGGTATCACTAGGAATTCGAAATAATGAGTGAACAGAAGAATTCCCTGCATATAGACTTGTGGTACAAAAGTACTACGGAAGATTACAAGAGGATACTAGAAGACAAGAAAAAAGACTATTCAAACAGAAGGAGAGAATCTATTGGAATTATATATATTTAAAGAAATAGAAAATTTCAAAAAACAGAAAGAATCTAGAGAATTTTAAAAGATTGTCAACAATTCTAGCTACATTGCACAAGCCATAAACAAAAGCAGCGAACTCCTTAATGATAAACTGAAATACTCAAGAGTTGGAGAGAGCATTTCAAGACTGCATTTGATGGAAAAGATGGTCTAGAACAGTGGTCCCTGAACCCCTTGAGGGCCCCAGCACCTTTTGAGAGGGCCCGCAAAGGTCTCATTTAAGGTTAAGATTTCCCACTTTTGTAGACTCTAAAAGGCCTCATGAAAAAATTGGAAGGTGCCACACTAGACATGGTCACTAAATTGCATTCCAATGAATAAGCTTTACTAGAACACGTATTTTGATTAATATTTTTATGCCTTTTCAAACAATACATTTGTGTGAAAGAGCATTTTCAGCTCTTCTTTATCTTAAAAACTACAGAAAACTTTTGGAAAGCGTAGAACAGAAATTGAGACAGCAGATTTCAAACATTACACTTGATACATCTAAACCAGGGATTGCAATACCAGTATACCGAATACCGGTATTTTGAGCCTTTACAATTTTGTAATACCAGTATTCACCAGCTTAAATATCGGTTTTTCGATATTTACTAGAAATTTTTTAAATTGTCTCCACTATAAGTTCAGGGATTGCCAACATAGCAAAATAGTATACGTTGTTTTTATGTCTCCCTAACGGGAGAAATTAATTAGACTGTGAATATAAAGTTGCATTGCTCAATCAAGAAGTGATAAAATATGTGAATAATTGAAGGAGGCGGGTCAAAACTATTTTGTTACAGCTCGGAGCGATACTGCACTCCTGCAGGATTCATAGTCTGATATTCGTATTAGTGAAAACAAGGTTGTAGTTGTGAAGAAAGTGTGTAATATTTCGATATTTTTTAAATTGGTGAGTTTGTTATTCACATTGTATTTGCATATCATACTTGTATTTACATATCATCATGATTTTATAAATTAAAATGAAAACGAAGAAAAGAGACAAACTAATTCAAATTTTATAAGTTTATAGTAAATTTTCTTAAAAATTTTTTCCACAAACCTTATTTGCATTCAGAAGTATTTGATACAGTTATCGAAAATATCGACATTATGACCCTAATGTTGATAGAGAAAAGGAATTGCCTCTTGAACTAAAATTAAAATGAGCTATAACTAAAAAAATTTCAACAAAACAGAAATCAGCTATATCCAAAACCACCTGACAAGAAATCGATTTATTTGAAGATGACAGATTTAGAAGTAAATACTTGGAAAGGTATGTCATGTATTGCTAACAATATCACCAACTAGCTTAGATGCCGTAAGAGCGCTTTCAACAGCTGCTAATTTTTGCACAGAATTACATTCCAGGCTTAATGACAGTACAATTAATGCAATATGTTTTTTAAGAACACATTTCAAAAATTTATAATAGTACCACAGACTGAATACTGATATTTAGACTTTTTTTGTGATTTAAATAAGATGTTCCTTTACTTTTTTTGTGTGTGTGATTCTTTATATGCTGTTATAATTTAAAAATTAAAATTAATTTTTTGTGATATTTACACTCTCTAATAAAACTGGCAAATAAAACAAACAAACATTTGTATTTTCTTTCTTTCTCCTACTATCATTATTAAAACCGGTATCCTGGTACTAAGATCTAAAAAATACTCTGAATACCAGTATTGAACTTTCGGTCCGATATTGCAATCCCTAATCTAAATTGAACTCAGTGGCACAACAGCCCATGAGGGCAGAGGCCTACTGTGTCTATCTCAGTTTACGTGACCTAAGGCGCTGGGGTGCATATGCAGATGTTTCAGTCAAGTGGTCAGTCATGCAAAACCCCCAGTGGTCAGTTCCCAAGCAAGCTTGGTACTCATTTATCGACCAACCAATGGGATGAAAGGCTGAGTCGACCTTGCCCAGCCCGGGATTTGAACCCTGAACATGTGGTGTGGAAGTGCGATACACTACCACTTTAGCCAATGGGCTTCATACTAGATATATCAGCATTTGTAAAAGAAATGCAACACCATCTTTCACATTAAAAATTTTAATTAAAACAGTTATAAGTACATTATTTATTTACTTGAAATCAGGATTTTGTAATATTTTTAATTAGATGTTGACTGTTTTCTTAACGAAAAAAAAGTCTATTTAAGTAGCAGAGACAGTCTTAAAATTATTGAGGAACCTTTAAGTCACTCAGCCATATGTTGTGAGTCAGGAGGGTTGTTCAAAATCTTGGGGGTCTATGGTATAGCTGATACATAAAGAGGGAAGGGGGGCTGCAGACATCGAAAGTTTAAGAACCACTGGTCTAGAAGAATCAGGAATAGTGTCAAGTGGTACAAACTAGAGCCAAAAGGATGATGACGTAGACCAGGGATGGCGAACCAGTGGCACGTGACACAATATTTTGGGCACACCTGTGATAAAAATGGCTTGCATTTTATTTCAAAGTAACACAGTTCACTATGAAATATTACGAACAATCGGTCACGGGGCGGTGGAGTGTACACTCGTTTTTTATTGTCTCAGTTACGTCTTGGACTACAGTTGCTTATGGTGCAAAGTTTTTCTACGCATAGCATAGTCAATTTCGTCGACACTATTGTATTTAGAAGTTTGTGTTATATTTATGATTTTTGATTGTTATTGAACATGGCTAGTTCAGCAAAAGAACAAAAAGTGCAAGGTAGTAAGTGTAACAGAAAATTTCAAACTTGGTGAATCTAGAAATATGGCATGTGATTAATAAAGGCGTCAAAGCGGTGTAAGTTATGTTCTGGAACAGTGGTATGCAGAACATCGTAAGTAAAACGGCATTTTGAGATAAATCACAAATCTTGTCAAAAAAGTGTACCACAGCAAAAATAATTAATTGATTTGAAACAATTTGGCAGATGACTCAAATTCAGCATGTATTCTACTAAAAGTTACTTCAATCCTAATATAAGTTATTTGTCATCCAAAATCTGCAGCAACAGAAGTCACACTAATGTTACTTTAATTTGAATTACAAGTATAAGTAAAACATTTACAACTACACAGTGCAAAAAGTTTTTTTTTTTCTTCGTAGTAAATAAAGAGTTTTGAGTTGTATATTATTAAGTTGAGTTTTATATTATTTTCCCAATAATCACAAGTCAAAATTAATTGACTGCACGTCTATACCTCATTAAACACTTCTTTAGAAAAAATGGCACATCGATTCATAAAGGTTCCCCACCCCCCTGACGTAGACCCACCATCTCTTGATGAAGCGGAGTGAGCAATGAAGAAATTAAACATTAATAGCATCCGATCCTGCAGAACTGTTATTGTTTAAAGGTAAGGTCTTGAAATTTAACTTTTAAAGGGATGCATACTGTGATCTCCAATACTTTGTGGAAATACTGTGTGGACTGTGGAAAAATTGCCCATTGAATGGGAGGATGGATCCTTATGTCTAATATTCAAGAAAAGAGACATGTTTGAATGCAGTAACTATAGAGGAATTTTATCCTGTTAAATACAATATATAAGGTAATTTCTAACATCTTGGCTGAATGTCTAGATGAATATTCCAATAAAATAGTACGAGAATATCAATGTAGATTTCAAATAGGTAGATCTAGAGCAGATACAACTATATAACATTAGACAGCTACTTGAAAAAACCAAAGAATATGGCATTGATACATATAATCTGTTCATTGATTTTAAGATAGCTTATGACAGCATTGATAGGAAGAAGCTGTATGAAGAAATTTTGGAGTTGGGAATACCCAAGAAATAGCTTAACCTGATAAAGATGACCCTTAATAATAAAGTGAAATGCAGAATTAAGTTGGAGGCAGAACTTTCAGATGTTTTCAATACTGAAAAAGGATTGCAACAAGGAGATTCTCTTTCTTTCATGCCAGTTATTTAACCTTGCCCTTGAACAAGCAATAAGAGACTTTCGTACACAAACACAAAAAACCATCTTCACAGAGTCTGTACAACTGTTAGCATATGCAGACAATATAGACATAGTGGAAAGAACAAGAATAGCGATTGTTGAAGCATTTTGTGCACTTGAAATGGCAGCAAAAAAAGATGGATTTGACTGTCAATGAAGAAAAGAAAGAGTTTATTGCAATCTCAGACTAGAACTTGAAGCAAGGACTACTGACAATATAAATAATTATGTTTTTGAGGAAGTCCGTCGATTCAAATATTTAGGTACAATTGTAAATAACAATATAATGATCCAATTAAAAAAAATAAACATAGATAATAGATGTTACTACGGTTTGAGAAATCAATATAAATCCAAATTTATAAGCAATGAAAAAAAATACAATACAAAACACTTAAATGAACTGTAGTTCTACATGGCAGAGAGTGCTAGACGATGATAAAACTGGATGAGGGAAACTTGAATGAAAAATATTGAGAAGAATTTTTGTAGCAGTGAAGGAAAATGGGGTCTGGAGAATATTTTACACTTTTGAATTACAAAGGAAGTACAGAGAACCAAATTTAATTAAAGTAATTAAAACTTTACAACTAAGACGGCTTCCACACATATTCGGGTATGATAACGATAACCCAATTAAGCAAATAACGTTTTTGAAACCAGAAGACAAGAGAAGAGGCAGACCCTGTATAAGATGGCTATACAATATAGAAAAATGCTTGCACAACATCAGCACAAATAGATGGAAAACAATAGCAACAATCAAATCAAAACGGTTTAAATTAAGACAGCCTTAAGCAGAAATCAGCTGTAGCACTTAAGAAATACTTTTTAAAAACAATTTCAACTATTTTTAAATTTTAATTTATTGATTACCACTTGGGAAAAAGTAGCAAAAAAAAAAAAATCAATGATAAAAAAAAAAAAATTATCGAGAGAAGAATCAGTAAAAATGTCCACTCCTTTCCCTTCTCCTTTTTAATGAATTACATGTTTCATAAAATCAAAATCAAAAATGCAGTAGTATATATTTCAGTATAGTGCAATAACAAAATTTAAAAATTCTGATTGCTTATGAAAATGTTACAGAGAAATATCTGCAACTAATGATTAATAATAGCTGAATTAATAATAGAGACTAAAGTAGCATTAAGCTTAACATTTCTGAGATACAATGTAGTTTGTTAAGAAAAAAAAGTCGACACCCCCATCTACTGGGAACCATGAATAGACGCCATCAAGAAGTTTCCCATGTATCTCAGTAGCAATAGTGAATGGAGGTCAGCAAAAAAAAATTCCACTCCAATGATTTTCTATTTTTACATAAAATTGAAACTGGGAACAAAAAATTGATTTCTTTCTGAAATCTAGCCATGCGAAAACATGGCAACATCTTAGTGAGTCAGAAAAATTCACCATTAAGTGTGGTCACTTAGAACAAAAAGTCATGCGTGTTTGGTAGAATTTCAAGGAAGTGTTTCATTATATTCCACAATGTATCACACTGTAAACAATAATCACTATAATCAACAACTATAGCAAATGCACACTTCTGAGAAGGCTCAATATCCAACATTAGTCAAAGGACAAAATGACTCCCCTGCATATAACCCAAACATTGTCCAGACCAATTACCATCGTTTTTTAAAAAATCTTTGGTTCACTTTATATTTGGATTACTGCGATTGACATAAAAAAAAAGGATGTAGCAAATTCTTAGCATATAAGCAGGTCGAATGGAACAAGCATGGAATTAAATTTTTAACAGAGATATGGCAAAAAAAATATATATATTTATATATTTCATTCTGAAATTTTTAGGAATAAATTTTTACTATTTTGTGATTGCTTGCTTTCAATTTATAAGAAAAAATACAAAAAGATTTTTGACTCAGCATCATTGGCAAACAGAATGGCGTCAAATTGAAATGGCTCTTAAATCTATCTCTAAGAAAACATATTTTATTACAAAAAAGATAAAATAACAATATTTTTTCATAGTAGAGATTTTATTATTATTATTGTAAAGGAAAATCAAGGCAATAAAAGGCTAATTTTAAAATAAACAACATTTTTTACAAATAAATTATACCTTAAATCTGTAATAGAAAAAAAAATGACTTTTTTACATTTTCCGTAAACCTCAGTGCAACTCGATAAAACTGGTAAATTAAAAACCTCAAAGAGAATTAGAACACTGTATGTCATTTATGTTTTAAACTGTTTAAATAACTTAACACAATTCCATAGTGTATATTATACATTATATATATATATATATATATTGCTCCTTTTCTCTTAAACTTTGGTAGAATATACTTTAAAAGCACTGCTTCCAATTTAACTTGAATATTTTATTAATTCCACAGGTACAACCTCAATGTGAATTATGTAACATATCGTTACTTGAATAACTAATCAGTAAAATAATGACAATATTAATTTTCTAACCATTTGGGAAAAATTTGATACAATAATGCAAGTTTATAAATTCTAAATAAAAATAACAATTCCATAACTGAAAGCAATATTTTGACTTTTCATTGAGTTTCTATCTGCATTCTTATAAGACCAAAGTAATTCATGATATTTAGTCCTGCATGTACATTAGTTGACAGAATAGAAAATATTTTTAAATTAAAATTATGTAGATATCACCTCTCTCAGTTACTAAATTCTCAAGGGTTTACTTTTCATAAAAGAATATTTAGCTGAAATTTGGTAAAATAACTTACATCATTCTTACACACATATACAGCATATATATTAAAAATAAAATAAAATAAACACTTTAAAAAAATTATTTCACGAATAAGAACAGAAATGGCATATTTACAGGTTTTTACAAAACCACATGTAGCCTCTTGGAACACTAAGTGTGGGCTGAATGAATTTAAATTTTACAGAAGAAATATTTCAATTGTAATCATTTTGAAAAAAAAGTATTAAAATATTTATCATCAATAATAATTTAATTGTAATGTTATGAATTAAATTTCATGTACAATATATTCTTACACAAAATCTTTTTAAAAAATTCCATTAAAAATTTTTTTGTTTTCTTTGCTTTTAATTAAAATGTACATAGCTCCCATAATTTTTATTTACAATACTTCCCATACATTATTTTCATTTTTGTTGTTCAAAAATTATTAGAAATTGAAAATTTTAGAATAATTAAGCCTAATAGTTCAATGTGTAAAAATAATTGACATTGTTAAGATTAGAACAATATAGTTTTCCAAGCAGAATTTTTTTTTAAATCTGGACTTATGGAAATGCAAGCAAGCTAATTCAGATTTCAAGCAATGCAAGTAATATAAGATATTTCTCTTCATACACACAACACAGTTTTAGGTTCCCCAAATTTGTTAATTAATTATAACTAACCTACCATCTAAATTGAGAAATTATTCAAAAAATATTGCATAATTTTAAATATCTATTTTAAATAAATACAAATGTTTCATAATTGACTATGCAGTATCAAACCTCACATAAAATAACAAAATTTGGGCATACATATTTTATTTGTCATTTTTAATTTATTAAATGAACTAATGCAATACAAATGTGTTACAGCAAAACTATTCATCATCAAAGTATCATAAGATGCAATAAAACCAACATACACAAAGATAAAATATTCTTGTAAAAAGTTAAGGAATTGTGCAGCAAGCACATTTTCCAATACTGTAAATTGATGCTGAGTAGTCTATGGTTCTCAAATAGAAGAAAAGAAACTTCTGCAGGAAAACGTATTAATGGGATAAGAGAAATATATAAAAGTCACTAATATCGTTAACACTCGGAATACTGTTTGTTTTTACTTAAAAAAAAATCCTTTATAGATACTAATAACTAAAAAGAAATTAATAGTTGATGACACGTATAGTATAATTTTCAAGAAAACTAAGGGCTCCCAAAAAAATAAATGCCCCAAATCCTTAATGTCAGGCAAGAATAGCCTGTATAAGGTTTTAATTAAATACTAAAGAATCACAAATCAAGGGTACTTTCTAATATTGTGTGTGAGGTAAACTTTTACTAGGCAAAGAGCAAATTGATGGGGCAGGATTCAACAAATTGTTTGAAGTCCTCTGAAGAAAGATTGAACCATGCTGCTTCTACAGTTATCTATAATTATGGAAGTGTTTGTTTCCAATAAGAAAATCTTGTGCACAAACTGACCTTTAGATCATGTGTTATACACAAACAATGGGATTCAATCTGGAGATCTAGGTAGTCAAATCATTCACTGAAATTGTCTACAAACCAATTACCAACAATTTGGGCCCAATAATATGGTATTACAGTATGGAGCCACTACAAATTTGCACAATGCCATGTTGGCAACTTGGTTTCATTGCTTCTAGGAATTTGCACTGTATTTGAACCCCACTATCAGCTCTTACCAAGTGGAATTGTGGCAAGTCTGACCAAACAAATTTTTCAGTCCTCTAGGGTCTAATCAATATGCTCACAAGACCAGCAAAGGTGCTGCAGTCTATATAGCCTGCTGTTAGTCAGCACACTCAAGTAAGTCTTCTGGTGACATATTCTATTATTAAATCTCGCTGCACTATTCTCAAGGATGCGCCTTTCATAAATCGAACATTGACTGTAGCTTAAATTTAACTGTTTCTTAAATCCAGCATTTAAAGCAGGTTGCTTGTTTGCTAACATGGGCATCACTGATCTTAATCATTAAGTATATTATTAAGTGGCAGTTAGTCACTGCACTTGCCTTAGGTGGGAGGTACATAATGTGATCATTATATGTAATGTTAATAATGTAAGGTATCAAATGAAATTACAAATGTGTAAAAGATGTAACAAAACCATGAGCATACCACTTGACCACAAGTGTCACGATTCTATTAAATCAACAAAGACTCCAAGTTATTCATCTTAGACACAATTATAGTATCAATACAAATTGCTTGTAACATTTATATGAAATTATTTACATGTGCGGCTGATATAATGTCTCCAATTAATTGAACAAGACAATTTTTTAAATGGCGAATTGCATATATTATGCAGCAGAATAATTTTTACTTGATAAACTTCTATAGAATCTAGGCACTTAGTCAAGCTATATATAATTAGAAAGTTCATGGAATGCACTATAATTTTTCTAATAAACGGTTTTATATAGTTAAGTTTTTTTTTTTAATTCTTTCAACTAATTATGTTTTTTTAAAATTAGATATTCCTTAGCTTATATGTATCACTAAGTAATACTAGTAACAATGAAAATTTTTAACTTATGCTTAATTGATATGATAATGTATATTAAAAACATTAAAGTCATAATCTAATTATTTATATAAACAAATCATTTATAATTTTTCATTTTTTCAAACTTCAGAAACTAATAAATATCATAACCATTATAAACAAACAACGATAATAATGCTTTAAAAAACAACTCAGCTGTCATAATTAAATATAAAATATCTTTAATTTTTGACATTCTATACATAGCTCTTAAAACTGCTAAGTACAACTCATTAAATTTTATATGAAAATTAATAATTTTATTATTTCATTAGAATTTCAAATAAATTACAATTAATTTCAAATAAATTCAATTACAAATATCTTTTTTAGAAACATTAAGTACAAGAAGAAGTACTGTATGAAATCTTATAACTGCAAAATTAGATATGTTTTTTAATACACACACAAAGCATGTAAACCATAAATACTCATAATTTTATATATATATAAAGCTATTTTATTTAAAAACAAAATTTAAAATATACTGATTTCACCGTAACTTAAAAAGTAAAAAAATATATTAATGTATGATTATTTTACACAAAATAAAAGTAAAGATTGCAATAAAAAAAGTACCTACACAATATTATTCCATCTACATAATAATACATATGTTTTATATTCATACTGGTACATTTTATAACAATAAAAAGCAACACAAAAATTTTTTGACTAGACATTATACTTTATTTTAAGTGTTTATATAAACACATACAAAAAAATCAGCCTTAAAAAATACATTTCTCAAACAGAACTTTACAATAATAGCCTAAAATATATATTCATATCACAGATTTTTTTTTTTATACATATCTTTATAGTAGTTTCTGAAATTTTGTATAATTTTTCATAATTTTTTATTTATGTTGTCACTGTCTATTCTAGAAAAATTCCTCGCGATCAGCTTGGTACCTACATATAAATTAAATCATAACAAAGTTAATAAACTCACAACACTTTCAAATCCTTGAAAACATGCTTCAATTGTAACAAGATAGTATTAAATGTTTGTAAAGAATATTACAATTATAATTTTTTTTTTTTTTCATATTTTAAAGTCTTCATCAATGCATGCCTACATATTTATACAACAGTGATTTATAATATCAGCAAAAAATTTAATTTTTCTCAAATCTTGATTATTCAACCAAACTCTCCATTACAAACAGAAAACTATTTGGTGATTTCAAATAAAGTAGAAATTTGAAAGACAGAAAAAATATCAATAGAAGCATTGATTTTATTTGTCAGTATAAAAGAGAAAAAAATAAAAATGTATGGAATTTTTGTAAGTGTGTGTGAAGAAAAACTGTAAGAGTTCTGTCTAAGAATTGTTCAAAAGTTTTTTTCACATTAAGAGACAATATATATTTGCATATATTATATTAATACATATAACACACATAAATGCATACAAATATAAAAGGATTTTAGTTTTCATGATTCACAATATACCATGTATAACTCCTTCAAATCTTTTTTTCCCACATATGATTTTATTCATAAAACACAAATGAAACTGATTCATATTTACTAAATCAGATTTTTGTAATATATTTTAAAATATTTATAAGATATCTGATATTTAAAAGGAATTAAGAAAAACTTCTAAAGAAAAATATACTACTAACACTTCTTTATAATACTAATGAATTGTATTCCTATTAAAATAAAATTATAGAATATATTCATTAATAACACATTACAAATACACAAACAAGTGGCAATGATCTAGCAACATCAAAACTGTTAAAATATGAGGAGAAATCCTGTCTTAAATAACAAATTCAATTGAACAGTCCTAAGTTTAATTAACTTTTTCTTGGTATTAATTTTTTTTTTTTTTTTTGAATTTCAAATTAAATTCACAGGTCTGAAAAAGGCTTTCATGTAATTGATAATAATTAATGTGTTCTATTCTGAATTTCTTCTTTTCAAGCACAGCAACCGGTTACCAGGCAAAGCTGTCTCAGTCAGCTTACATCATCTTGATCTATTGGATGCTATATTCCTCCACCAGTTAACTCCCAAGTCCTTCAACCACTTTTCTGCTTTCTGCCCTCTGGAGTTCAGAAAGTTATTTTCTTAAAAGGATTTTCATCACTATATACCATCAAAATACATGCCCTAGCTACCTTATTTGGGAGGCCTTGACCACCTTGACTATGTTGGGTTCTCGGTATTTCAAATGAAGTTCAAGGTTGTATCGTATTCTCCAGTTTGCGTTCTCTCTAACTGCACTAAAAAATTTTCTTAAGATTTTTCTCTTGAAAGTCATCAGTTTCTCTTCGTCTTCTATGTTAATTGTCCAGCAATCCCTGCCATATAAAATAATTGGTCTAACTAGTCTTATGTAACTGTATTTTTGTTTTGCTACTAATGTATTTAGATTTCAATTGGTTTTGCAATCCATGATAAACATGTTGGCCATCTTAATTTTTTTTTATTTCAATTTTTATGTCATTACTATTATTTACAATAGTGCCTAAGTATTTAAATGTATTCACTAGTTCAAACTCATATCCATTAATTTTCGGCAGTTGTAGATTTGAGATTCTGTTTGTTATTGCCATAAATTTAGTTTTTCCTTCATTGACCGTCAATCCTATATTTTTTGCCTCTGCTTCAATAGCACTGAAAGCCTCTACTATAGCTGCCTTAGTTCTTCCCACGATATCAACATCTGTAAATGCTAGCCATATTAAAACTAGCTATGCTAGCTTCTCTAGTGCTATATTAGCAGATGATATGACAGGGAGTCTCCAGTTTCAGAATAGAATGCATCCAATCATTCTGATCCCAACTTTACTCTACATTTTCTTCTCTTGAGTGTCATTCTTATCAAATTAACTAATTTTTTAGAGATTCACAGCTCCAACATAACCTTATAAAATTTCTCTATAGTGATGCTATCGTAAGCTATTCTGAAGTCAATATAAAGATATAAGTATTTATAAAAAGTCAATAGCAGTTCTCTGGTCATCTCAAGTATTTGTCTAATGCTGTGTATTTAATCTGTAGTTAATCTTACTTTATAAATCCACACTGGTATACTCCAAATACTCTGCTAGTATAAGCAATGAGTCATTCTGCCAGGATGTTTGAGAATATCTTGTATGATGTGTTCAAGAGAGTAATTCCTCTTAATTCATACAGTATAGCTTGTCTCCTTTTTTGTATATTGGGCAAATGAAACCATCTTTCCATTCAATGGGCATTCTTTCCACAGTCCAAATACTAGTGATCGTGGCATGTACTTCCTTGATGAGTTTAGGCTCCTTTTATGTTCAGGAGCATGGCTTTGATATCATTCAGTCCTGCCGAACTGTTATTTAGTTTATTTACTGCTGTTTCAACTTCATCTATGGAAGGTGGTTCTATTTTTTCCTCTTCAGGGGTCCAGATTATATCTTCCTCTTTTTCCTCTAAAGTATTTTTTCCTTCAAGAACCATTTTGAACTGAATTTAAAAATGCTAAAATTATTTTTTTCAGTTGGTCATTTTTTGCCCTGCTACTAGTAACCATTCATGAGCTAATTCACTGACATTCAATTTTTCCTGTAATGCCCCAAATTTTTTTAAATATACTATCATGTAATATATATTACATGAGAGAATATATTTAAAAAAAATTTGGGGATTTACAGGAAATTATATATATATACACACACAATTTTACAACTTTTCTTGGTTAACAGACCATAAAAACCACATTGAAATAATTTATTGCTAACTCCTACTTAAAAAAAATACTCAATTATGAAGAGCAAAATTATCTTGGAACAGTTTTTAGTATAAGTTCCAACAGATATCATGCTGCTAGTTGAAAACTATCCCACTATTTTTACATAAAACAATATCCAAAAAAAAGTGAAATAGAAACTATATATATAAGCACAAAACAACCCAAACCCACCATGTGATATTGACCAAGAAAGGATTAAAATGTATATCCCCTTTCTTTGCTAAGCAATTAGCTTTTGGTAATGAAGTAATAGAAGATCAACAGCATAAAAGAGTAAAAAGTAAAGCTATTTTTTATACTTGACAAAATGCTGTATTAAATAATTCCATTTAAAAATTTGGATGAAAAAGAAGACAGCCAGATACAATGAGTTAAATATTTTATTTTTTACAATGAAAGAATTTGATGAATGGTGTATGCTGAAGTCAGAATAATGTTAAGGAAGAAAATTAATTCAGAGCATATACCAATACTTTTTTCTTTAAAAAAAAAAAGAAAAGCATGCACTAGGGAAGAAATATATTATAAATGAATAAATTTCGGAGCTTTTTGAGCAAAATATTTATTTGGTTATCAGATAAAAAAAAGTGATGACAGATCTAAATTCAAACAAAAGTTTATAGAAAGCACTAAAAATGCAAAACATTTAAGTATAAATAATAAAAACAATACAATCTATCAAGTTTTAAAAATTCCAACCTGTATGTGTGTTCATCTTTTGGAGAGCTGAAGTTGCTGGTGGTAACCTCCTTTGCAGAATTACGGCTTCTCCTTGAGCTCCCTGTGTGTAGACTTGTAGGTAGATTGTCTTTCACACCATTGTGGCTCCATTTACTGCGTCCCTGCGACGAACCTGTCGTTGCATGGCATGCGACACCATTACTCTTGAAAGTTGGTTTTTCACGCTCGCAGCTTTCATCACTATCGTCAAAGTCATTGACAGTCTGTTTAGTGAGCTGCGTCTCCATGTACTGATAATCCTGTTTATCCACAACAGAACTATTATTGTGTTTCCGAGACTCCCGTGAGTCCAGTTCTGAATAAGATGAAGTTTTGCTGTCAATACTATTTGAAGGAGACAGCGTCGTCAAACTGTTCTGACTATTTGTACTGTTAGAGTTATTGATATTGTTTCCACTACAAATGCTTTTTCTTCCATGACCATGGTTTGCTGTAACACAATGACCATTAGAGATTACTTCCTCTGCTGCCTTGGAAGCTATAGTGTAGGAAGGAAATAAAAAAAATGTTTGATGAAGAATGTAAACAATAATTTCATGGCAACATTAATCTTAATCTATACATCAAATTAATTTTTAAATCTACTACATTTATTAAAACCATTAGTTACATCAAAGGAGGACTAAAGGAATTAAAATAAAAACAATAAAGAAATGTGAATGCCATGCAATTAAACAGTCCATATATATTAATTTTATAATACATTTGCTATTTTTGAAAATTGCATTTTTGTAAACAGCAAATAAAATATTAATCATGCTATTGAAATGAAATTCATTGTATTTTTTTTTTTAACAAAAATGTTGCAGTATATTTAGCAATATAAAAATTGTAAAACACAAAAATTATAACGGGAAGTAAAAAATATCACGATGAAATTTCCAATGGACACACAAGATATAAAATATTAAGCAGTAATCTAACAAAACTGATGTGCAAGAACTGTTTTCAATTTGTATTGAATGTTGTTGATTTTTTTAGTGCTATGCATTCATAGCTCAGAACCATGGAGATTATTCATGAAATTTAATTTCAATTCCAACACAAGAAATTTAAGATGAAAAAATTAAGTTACCTTTTTCTTTTTCCAATGTACAAACATTTGCTATGCTTGGTGCTTCCACAGGTAATGCTTGTTGTAATAATTGGATGTAAAATTCATTTTCTTTGGCAACTTCTTTTTGTTTTCGCTAAAATAATAATGCAAAATAATATCAAAAATAATATATTTAATTAATTTAACTTCCTTTAATTAAGTACAGAAAATAAAATTCAAAAATCTGATGGAAAAACAGTTGTTTCAACAATGTTATACCTTCAAACTATTAATTACCATACATATATAATTTATATAGAAAAATAGATTTTATTACAAAATGTCCTTTCTCAATAAATTTATGGGTAAAAATAAATTAAACTAACTATAATGTAAAAACAGATGAAACTGTTCTAACAATCTATTTAAGTGAATACATTAATATCTGAAATATAAAAAAATTTACTCATTTAAAAACTTTACATAGAATATTAAAAAAAAATTAAAAATTGAAATAACAGCAAGAATTAAAAAATAAATTTATATTAATTCTCTGATTTACTAGAAAACTGTTCTCAACATAATAAATTACAAAACATCTCTTTAAGGAGTTTATATTTTCTTTAACTGAACTTTTTTAAGGGGTCATTTCTTTATAACTGAGATATAACTGTAACACATGAAATTCATTTTTGAAAAAAAAATAAGCCATGCACTTTACAATAATTATAAAATATCTGAAAATAAGGAAAATTTTCAAGGTATCACACACAGGAAATAATAACTATATTTTAACAATAAAAAAATGCATCATAATAAATTTAAAACAAATTATTTTTTAAAAAACAATATTTGTTCATTTATTTTACAAATGAAAAAAAAAAAGAATTCAGCTAAAAATAAGCCCATAACAAATTTAACACCTATAATACAAATAACACATACATTAATTATAAAATACTTAATCTTTTTTAAAAGATATTTAATAGTAATATTGCAAATATAAGAATGACTCTTTTTATTAAAAGAAAATTCTTAGGTAAAGTTTCTTAAACAAGCAATATAATTAAATATCTAATGTTTTCTCATCAATTATGATATACCTAAGTTCACAGTTATCTACTTCTTCAAATACAACAATGAATATAAATTCAAAGTAAATTTTCTCATTCATTTAAGTAGAAATTTTTTTTTTTAAATTTTGAAATGCTTGCATTTCAATGAACAGAGAAAATGTTTAACACACATAATAAAATATTTTGAAAATGCTGTTTACCAGCCACAAATGTCTTATAATG
>BMAV01024430.1:25311-52514 GCA_019973955.1 Trichonephila inaurata madagascariensis | reverse complement strand
GCTAACAAACCTCTATTGTTTAATTTAATAAAGGTTACTGTAAATTATTTTTTGACAAAAATAATTACTATAAACCAAAAATCATTAACCTGGTAATTTTATATAGTTTGTTGATTCCATTAATTCTTAGAGACAGAAAAAGATCCAAAATGATCTTATCCTAATTAAGTTAAAAAATTTTAAAAATTAATTTTTTTTTTTTTTTTTTTTTTTTTAAAAAAAAATAAAAAAAATTTTGAAATAAATATTTTTTTTTAAAAATTTTAAAATTTAAATATTTTTTTTTTTTTTTTTTTGTAAGAGAAAATGAAATAAATTCTGACATTAATATAGTTTATATGCATCATTCTCAATTTAAAAATTTGAACAATCCAATACAATATTCCTCAAATGTAATACTTATATGCATTTGAAAAACATATAAGTCAAATAATTTTAAACAGCTAATATTTTAAGAAAGAAAAAATTAGCTAGTATATTTAAATGAAAAAAAGCTCATGAAAAATTAATATTAAATGTTACTTACAAGCCTCATTCGGTACCCAACGTAACTTTTGAATCCAAATCCAAGAGTAACGACTGGATAACCTATGCTAAAAATTGAATGTAGAATTTCAACAATCAGTTTTAAGTGTTTTTATAAAAAAAAAATAGATATAAATGTGTAAGTACATCAATAACTTTGAATACACTTGTGCTGATAGTTAAGAAAATTTGCAAATTGTGTCTTTTCACAAAAGTATTGAACCAAAGGTACTAATTATGCCACCAGAGAATTATGGGAATATATTCAGAATTGAATACATATAAGTACTGTACTGTTCAAATTAATAAGAACAAACATGTTTTTCTTGTTTGAGTTGGTATGTAATTACTTGTGATATCCTAAACCACCTCAAACCAGTTATATTTGCCTTTAGGTAGTGTGAGAGATCGACTTTGGCTATAATTTATTTATTTTAATGTATCCGGGGCTCAGTTGCGAGCCTTTCAGTGGGGCAGCTGGTAATTTAAATTTTGCATTCTGTATAAGATGTGTTACTTTTACTTGTTCCAAGATTGATTTTACTCAGAGGAACCGTTCAAAAATAAATTGCTCTCAATGAACACACTTCTACAACTGTGAGAGATTATGATGGCAGTAGGTGTGATCAAATTAAGTGTTTTAAGAACATTTCAAAATTCTGGATCATCTCCAAAAAGAAAAGAAAAATGTGGGCACAAGTGGAAAACTACTCCAAGAATTGATAAAATTTTAATAAGTAGCAAAATAACTCCAAGAAAGACAAGCATAGACCTTTGAAGGGATTTATTGGATAATGGTGTTGAAGTGAGTACCTCAATGCATGGAAAAGTCATCTGGAAGGTGGCCTTAAGGCAAAAAGACTGAGGGGAAAAAAACTACTTCTAATTCCGAAAACGATGAAAAAACGTTTAGCATGTGCCAAAAGATACCAATCATGAACTGTTAAAGACTGGAAGAAGGTGATTTTGAGTGACGAAACATTTGTGCATAGACACAAATCAGGTGTAGTTAGACGAAGTGAAGTTGAAACTTCATAACCAGATCATATCCAACAGTGTAAAACATCCTTTTAAACAATTTGGGGGGTTTTTTCACAACAAATGGCCCTGAAAGCTTAGTTCCTCTTAAATACATGATGAATTCTGTCAAATATATAGAAATATTACGTAGTAGGATTGCTCCATTTATGGAAACATTTCAACATGACTTGGCCCCTTGTCATAATTCGAAATCGGTCCATACTTTTATGCGGAAAATAAAATAAAAGTGCTCAATTGGCTTGAAAATTCCCCAGACTTAAATCCTATTCAAAACTGATGGCATATTCTCAAGAACTGTTTCGCTTTGATGAATCGCATGACAACAGAGCCAATGTTAAAATGGGCTATACCAGTGTGTTTCCAAGATGATAAAATCCCGAATGTGTGTGTGCTACTCTAGTGGAATCAATGCCAAGACGGGTTGAAAAGGTAATTTCTGCTAAAGGAAGACATAATCCGTACTGATACAGATTTTTCAGTCTATTTAAGGTATGTAATAATAAAAAGCTAAAGTTTTAGAAAAAATCACTTTTTTCTCATTTGTCCCAATTAATTCAAACAGTATAGTATATACCTACATGCTTTTGGTAAATTTTATAATGTACACTGAGAATATATCTGGAGAGAACATGGGATACAATACCATCCCCACTAGATCAGGAAAAAAAATCATAATGTTGGTTCAGTAATGATTTGAGCAGAGAAATATTGGGCAGCTGCACACACTTGCTGATTACTGTGAGGTATGGATAGTCCTAAATTTAATTTTACAGGAACGCAGTTGGTTTTGCATTCCTGCTTAAGGATTACAAAACACCTCCCCCCATAAGGCTCCACTAATCAAAGATTACTTGGAAAGTGAGGGAATTAGCCAGCCAGATCTCCTGAACTTAACACTGTAAAGCATATCTTGGATGCTTTTGGGACTGCAATTGCATCTTCTTTTGAGAACCATCCTGGAACTAAAAGCTACTTTGCAATATGCAAAGGGATCGACTACCACAGTCTCTTGTCCAGTAAGCAATTTTGAGACTGTTTGCGAGAGAAGTTCAAATCCCGTATTATCCCTTTTCAGTTTGATATCCATGTAAATTTTCAACATTCCTGTACAAAGAGCTTTACCGATAATTCTGTGTATGTAAAATGAATTTTAAATGGTACATCTCTTTCTGCATCATAAATGTAATTTCTTACAAATTTCATTAAAATCTGTCTATTTAATTTTTAAGAAATTCAACAAAATGTGCACATTTTCTTAAATTTTTCACATATAAGTACAAACATTCTATGTAACTGATAACTTTTTTTTCTATAGTAATTTCTGTTAAGTATATAAATACTCTTCAAAAAACAAACAAAAAATGCACGGTACCACAAAAGTAAAGCATAACATTAAAATTCATAGAAAAACTTACCAGTGAGCTGCAAACGGCCTACAAAGATCTAAATGAAATGGCAAATTTTTAAGTTCTTTGAGCCGCACTGAAGCTTCAATATATACAAAAAGTAACCATAGAGAGATGGTAGGAAGACAAATACCCCTCTCTGGAGGAAAAAAAATATATTAGTATGAATAATGCATTTAAAAAAAGACAAAACATTTTTAAAAAATATGGTAAAATTATTCCATGCTAATCTATGAAAAATATCACAAGATCTGGAACTTTTGAACTTAACTTCGAAACTCTGGAAGGAAAATGAGGTAAATTTTTAAAGCAGCATATTTAAATTACTTTAAAGATTTTGAAAGTTATGCAACTTAAATAAAATGTTACTTTTAATACATTCACGAATCAAATCAAAGCATATAGATTTTTCCCAAGGAATTTCAAAACATTACTTTTTCCTTTCAAAATCTAAATTTGAAAATCTGGCAATACTTTTTTAATGTACAGTAAAGTGCCAGAAAAGAAAAAAGTTAATAAAAATAAAGGCAAAGGAATTACCTGTGTGCCACACATACTGTACCCAAACGTATGTGCTTGCTGCGAAAAACAGCCAATGAACTGGGATAAAAAGGAAACAAATCATGTCTGAAGTGAATGCAATGAAAACAAAAAAAACTGAGAAAGCCTGCATAAAAGAAAAGAAAATTTAGTTCATGTCATCATTAATGCATATAAATAAGACATTTGCAATAAAATTAAAAAGTTTTATGCGATATTTGGTACTTGCGTATTATCACAATTGCCAACATTCAAGGTAACTCTCCAAGTTGGCAACCCTTAATTTCGCATGTGTCACATGTGCTGAATTCGCAATCATGTGCTTCATTTCATATTCGTTGTGATAATACACAAGTACTCCATATTTTATAAATTTTAAAATAATTGTTATTGATATTTGATTTAAACAAATTTATTGCAATAATTTTTCTCCCCATTTTATTCTGTGAAAATATTAATCGAATACCACCACTGATTTAAAAATGAATAATATGAAACAATAAAGATATGAGCATAGATATGGAGGGAAAAATAACATCTTCACAGAAAAAGCATGATTAAGAAATATTAAATAATTTTTAACTTCAACAATGAATTTGGATTAACAAAATAGTATGCAATTTCTACCTGCATGGATGTTTAACACAAACTAAATATATAGACAATAGCTGTAGGAATCACTAAAAAAACAGAAAACTACTGAAAAATTTACTGTTTTCTCCCCAAAAATACTTTAAAAAGTAAAATGAACATTTTAAATTTGGTTATTCTGTTTTACCAATAATATTAATAGTAATTATCTTCACTAACAAACAAAAGTAGTCAAAACTTGAGCTGTTTAAGGTACCAGGTGATCCAAAAGTCAGGGGGTGAGTGAGTGAATTTGGGGTTTTATGGCGCAAGAGCCAATTTTGGCTATACTGCGCCAAACATATGTTTAAACATTAAAAGGTTTATAAAATTTCTGTTAAAAAATTAAAATCTTAAAAAAGTATAAAATTTATTTTCAATATATTTAAAAATTCAGATTGGTGGGGAGAATTCCCCACCAAGTTTGACAGGTATTGATAAAAGTTATTTTCTGTGTCTCGTCGGAGTTAATTCTCCCTTGTTATAAGTTTTTCCATTTCTTTTAACACAGTCGGGATTCGATTCAATATCGTCTTCCACGTCGTAAACAATCATTTCTTCCTCATCCGTTGTATATTCATCAGAAGCTGGTTTTCTAGATCTATGTGGGGTCATTTTTATGTCTAAAACTGTTTTAATTAATTCTTTTCTTCTTTTTCTATCCCGAAGTTTCCTTTTTTTTTTTTTTAATTCAAATTCTCTATTAATGTAGAGTCAGAAGGGGGTTGAATAGTGGAGTTGGATGAGGAAGCGGACATGGATGATGAAGCTTTAGTTGGGGTGGAAAGTGCATTACTGGGTATAGGAATAGGTGGCTGAGGTTCAGAGACGGTAACTTCTGCGGTGGATGGCACGAGTTGGGCTTGCGTTGAAGATGAGTCCAAAAGTCAGGACAAACTTTAAAAAAGAATAATTCTAAAACAAATCAAAATACAGTTTGCACCAAATGAATGGAGAAGAAGCCGGATATCGTGTGGGAACGAAAAAAATAGCTCTGTAGGCGACCAACAGAGGGTGTTATAGTGTTTTATTGCTCCAAAAGATGATTTACAAAAGAAAAAATGTTGACAACTTACAAGTCAGCTTAATTACAGTTAATTAGTATTGCAGTAAATGTTCAATGTGCTGTCCATCATTCAGAAGTACAGCTGTGAGACATTCACATTCACAGCATTTAATAGAATTTCTTGCGTTACGGCAGACACATTTTGGCGGATGGCATCTTTCAGTGCTGCCAGTGTGATGCCGGTTACTTGCGGTACACTTTTGACTTCAAGATTCCCCACTGACAAAAGTCACAGGGTATCAGATCGGAAGATCTTGGAGATGTGAAAGTAGTGACTGATAATGCGATCCTCCCCAAATTTCGAGCGTAGCAGGCATTGCACAAGCAGAGCAATAAATATGAGGTGGTGCTCCATCTTGTATAAAGGTGACTGCTTGGAGAGTCTGCCGCGCTTGCAATTCAGGAATAATATTGTTCTGTAACAGTGCTACATATCGCTGACCAGTGACAGAAACTGTTTTGAAACCTGTCTGTGAGACTTCCTCGAAAAAAAATAGACCAATTATGAAATCAGCAGTGAAGCCACACCAGACTGTCACTTTAGGTTGTTGCAAGGGTACCTCAACAAATGCATGTGACTTTTCTGTGGTCCACACTTGACAATTGAGGGTGTTAAGAGTGCCAGAGAGTATAGAATGTGCTTCATTTGTCCAAAGCACAGAGTGAAGCCAGTCTCATGCTGCTCTTCCATCTTATTGAATACCAAATTCGCAAAATCTCAGCGAAAGTCAAAGTCAGGAGGTTTCAGTTCTTGGTAATGTTGCAATTTGTAGGGATACCATCGCAAAGTTATTCTCAGTGCTCTCCAGACACTTCCTTACAACACTCCTGTTTACCTCGAGAGAAACTTCTCAAGCACTACACTCCACATGTGTAGCAACTGCTGACATGAAATATGAACCGTCTGCTCCACTGTCGTGGCAATGGCAACGGCTGTTAAGGGACGTCCACTTCTTTAACATGACACCTAAGAACCTGTAGCTTCAGATTTCTTCATCACTTTGTTCAATGAAGAAGGCATTATTGGTCCTTTGCTATTTCGTATACCCTTCATGTAACAATATGCTTGCAATGCCGCAATGGCACTTTCCGAATTCTCATAATACAGTTTAACTAAGGACTGTCTCAACTATGGACAGCATTTCGATGCATACAAGCTTTGACTACCATTACCTGCTGTAGTTGCTCCTTTTTATATTGTTTGTTGCTTTGCATAGTCAGAAATTCGACAGAGCCATCTGTTGGTCGCAAACAGAACTTTTGTTGTTGTTGTTGCCCCACAAAACCCGGTTTCTTTTCCATCCGTTTGGTGCAAACCGTATCTTTGTATCTTGATTCGTTTTCGAATTATTCATTTTTAAAGTTCGTCCTGACTTTTGGATCACCTCGTATATAAATTTTTGTTCAACAACCAAAAAAGTGCTACATGAATTTTGTATTAGATATAAATGTCAAAATCATGAAAGTTTCCATGTGAACTACAGAGAGAATTCATTATTTATATTTAAGAGTTGATATTTGTAACTTGTAAATGGATGCTCATGTCAATTAAAGATTTCATTCCAAAACAAAAATGCATTAAAAGTTTGTGGTTTTGACTTCAATTTTATATATATGGAAATAAAATTGATATCATCTCAATACTTTGTTCAAGTTCTATTTTTTATCATATAATACATTTCCTAATATTATTGTAATGAACATGAACTGATGATTCAATGATATTTTATAACATATTTCTTTAAATGATACAGTACAACAAAAGAAAACATATGATAAATGTGAAAACTTTTGTTCATGTGTTCTCCAAGAACATTACATATACAAAAAAAATAATCAAAAAAGGAAATAAAATTGTTGATTTAATATTAATGAAAAATTAATAAATATAAGTGTATAGAAATCTTACATACCAGCCCTTGGTATTTAAAAGAGTCGTACACACTGCGAAGCAAAAGCCAAAAGGGCCACAGGTACTCAAAGCGAAACTCCAGGATGAAGTCAGCCAACAGCACCAAGGCCCACACAATTAAGAACTTCACATACAGAAATGTACTGGAAGAGAAAGAAAAAAATCTCATTAAAATTTATATTAATTATAATAAACTTACAATTTCAAATTTTTTAATCACAAAGACTAAATGTTTCTCATAAAAATTTATATTAATTCCCCTTAAATGTAAATCAAATATAAAATAAGTTCTTTATGTATTAATGTCAGTTACAAATTTTCAACAGTTTTTCCACTTAAAGAATAGACAATTGCACCCACTAAATAATAAGTACACCCTTTGACATGTTTACCAATTTCAAGACTGATTTTAACTTTTTTTTTTTCTTTACTACCCCCCCCCCCCTTCCAAGATTGTAGAGTCTAAAATTTACTGCAATAATCTTCAAAGTGATAATTGCCTATAGATTTTATTGCAAGTGCTTTTTTTTTTAAATTATGAGGCTTCCAGAAAGTAGAAAGGACAGCAAACGTTCATATTTTTTTTAACCCTATAACGTTTTTATAGGGTTAAAATATTACTTATTACTGAACAGACCCAATAGAATATTAAAAAGGATAGAATGACTTTACAAACTCATTCCAAGTAAAAATTTTAATTCCTATCATATAAAAGTGTTCAAAAATATATATTTTTCACTCAATCTAATAATCTTAAGTAACCTAAGATGCACATTAAATTTATAAAAATTTTAAACCAAGTAAAATATAGAATTATCAGATTATTACTCTTTACTCAGAAATTTATTACAATTTATTTACAGCTCACGTTTAAACTAAACAAATTTTTATATAAAAAAAAATATGATTTATGTAAGTGATGTTTGTATTAAATAGTTACATTTTTATTATAACTTAATTGGATTGTTTTATTTTTAGAAATAAATACATCGATATGATTTTCTTTCTCTACTTACTTGATTACATTAAAGAATATTTTAAATATGTTGAATAAAAAGATTTCGGAACAAAACAAAAACAATTTAAAGCAGTAAGGTTTCGTTACATTTTAAATATAAGACATACATTTTTAATGTAAAAACTTAGGTGGTACAACATTAATCATAAAAATTCAGAAATAGAAAAATTGAAGTTAAATATTAGTATATCATAAATTATATCAACAAAAGTCTTATCCAAAGAACTGGAAAAAAGTATCTCACGTGAAAATCAGAACGAATTTCTAAAAATACAATTTACATCAAGCTAATATACTAAAATCTTGAGAAGAAAAAGTCTTAATCTTATTGCTGAGCAAAATAAAAATCAGGAAAATATTAACATAAAAGTATCAAGAGTGTATACGTGCGAGAGGTAATAGAGCTTCTTTTCCGTTTCCGGTGACAAATCAAAATTTCACCTCTAGTAGATATTATTTTCATAATATAAAAATAAAATGCATCTAGAATATACGGAGAACTCTTTTTCATACAAATAACAATCAGACGATAACAAAAGAAAATTGCCACTCGGGAAATGAAAATCGGCAGAAGCGGAAATAAAATTCTCCCCACACATTGCAAGAACATCAACTTTATTGATTTTCTGTTCTAAACAATGTTTCTCTTTCAATATGTTTTAATATTTAGTACAATAACCACGCAAAAAAAAAAAAATGGAAACATAATTTATCTCGACCATATTAATTAAACATTTTATTAATATTTCGTTAATCTAAAGAATATTGACGTTAAAAAAATACAGTTATTCAGAACATTTTTTTACCACCGAAAAACTATTTGCAAACGATATGAACACGAAAAATGAAGTTGGCGAATTTCAAAAATAACAAAACTACAATGTTAGATCTCTTTTTTAAATCCAAGAATGGCGAGACTTTCAATTGATTTCTCTCTATTCACAATCTCCAAGACATTTGTGCGACCCATGTCTGGGACATAATATTGACAATAGGAAGGGATCGGGAGAATTATTCTCGGACATTCAATACAAATAAAATAAAAATTAGAATTACTAAAGAATTTTGAAATTTTGAGTCGTCGGAATAAAATGTTTCGACAATAGTAATTTCTTTTAGCATAACTGTTTCTTTTTTAGTCATATTGTGAATAAACTTTCTTTAACATATTAACACCGATACGTTAAAACTGTGAGGGGTTTTTTTTTTCCCTTCTTTACTTCCACGAGACATAATTCTCTCATTACAATATTTTATACCTATTGAGATATAAAAAAAAAGCATTGTCAAAAATACAGAAGAAAAAACTTGCAAAAATCCAATTTCCATTGAGCATTCTTAAATTTTAATCGAAATCTGTAGGTTAAATTTAAATTGTTTTAAATATTCCATGAATCTTTTTATCTAATCGACCTTTATTCTCAACAGATATAACTGAACTAATCAGCAAAAAAATATACTTTGTGATTATTTAATTTTTAATTCTAATTTCTTACTTTCTTATGTCGAGCAATCTTTGCTCCTCCCTCGGCACGCTTTTAAAAAACGAGGATGATATCTTAAGATAAAGTTTATTATTCGCTCCAGAACACATAACATAAATTGAAATGTTTAATTAGAACTATATTGCATTTTGTTTTAATGCAAACAAAAATTTCATCCAAAGGTTTTTAATATTTAACTAATAAAATCCAATCATTATTATTTACAATTTTTTATAAATTAAATACTTCACAAAGGTGAATATCTTCAATCAGAACAATATAAGTTTTGAGAAAAAAGTTTTTGAAAGATATTGATATTTTAAGAACGATAAATCTAAGCAACATATGATAGAATACTTCAGCATCGGATTACTAAATACTCCATTCGTCATTAATTAGTTTATATTCTTTAAAAGATTCTAAAATACTAATCAGAATTCAACCTGTCAGTTGAAAACAAGTAGACGTAGTTCGGAAAATGCGCCATGCATATATCAGTCGAAAATACTTTCAATTGGGATACGAATAAATGAAAATTTTATTTTCGTCGCACTACAAAAAACATGAAGGCTATTGGCGACGATCCTCGTAAATTTGAACTTCGATCAAGTGACGAGGATGACACCTGAGCTGGCACCCCGTCTCCAAAATACCACACCACGACAACAGGAAGGCTTTGAGCCTCAACATATTTTAAGTGCATCAACCTCTTTACACAGTGGGTCTTCAGTGGTACAAGGGCTCGAACTAATGACATGCTGACCACGAGTTCTTGACCATAACCAATAGGGTCCCACGGCCAATAAATTTAATTAGAAAATATGCGAAAAAACGAGGAAGGGGGGGATTGAATCCAGTAATTTCAATACTCTTTTTCGTCTAAAAAGTATACTCAAGAAATAATTAGAACTTTTCCACACACTTTAATATAAATATTTAAACTGCCCTGCATACAAAATTACATTTAAACAAATAGTTTTTAATTTAAATAATTTTATGCATTTATACATATTATTAGACACACAGACGTAAAAATATTTCATGTGAACAGTAACAATTAGAGTTTTACTCAATTTGTATTATTCGGTTGACAATCATTCATTAACCCGGCATCACTCACGCGAATAAAATGACCGAAAGTTTTCGCGCAGGATATCTCATACCCAGGGGTGTTTACATTCTGTTTTTACCGTAAAATTTGTATACAAAAGTTAAAAAGGAAGAAAAGTAGGAAATACAATATGTTTATTACATTTTTCACACGTAAATTTAGTTTTACTGTTCTTTTTGTAAGGGCATTCAGTACATTGTTTATACACTCCTTTAATCTCGTCGTGAGTGAGAGCGATGTTTTCAATGGATCTTAATTTTTTTTTAATCTGTATCTTTTTAAAACTAAACATGTAGGAGTAAACTTCTCTATTCTTTAAATTCTAAAAATTTGGAATTTCTTATTGTTCCAGAAATAGTTTGTTTTTTTTTCCCAAAAATTCATCTGAAAGTGGATAAGATGTGTACCAGTTGTCTCGTTTAAAAGTACGTCCTTCCCAAATGTTTTTGTGTCTCTACATATAAAACATTTATTTTCAACAGTGTCTCCCTCTTCTAAATCTGGATCGATTTCAGTGGAGGAATCCTACTTGCTGTTATACTCTATCATTCGATTCTTCCTCATCATAACCGCGAAGAGAATTTCTACATCCGAAAATATACTGCTGTACTATATCTATTAAATATACTGTATCTATTAAATTACTCAAAGATCACATTTCTTCATCATAACTACTATAAAGCACCACAGCATAGGGAAGATTTAAAACGTGCTCATGCATTCAGAACTGTAACGGCGATTCACGCGCAGGGTATGACATACCCGAAGAGGCGGTATCTAAAAATATTTATTTAGAATTCGCCTACAAAAGCTACACGAGAAACTATCCATTTCCCAAAAGGGGTTTAGAAGGAGCGTTGAGGAGAGTTGGACAGTGGTTATGACGTACCTTGCGCGAGAAGTGCTAGGTTAAAAGTACGGTTTTCGAAGCAATAAATAAAATCAAAAGTTCAATCTTTACAATACCAGGTGTCGAGGTACACAGTTTCAAAGTAGTAAAAAAAGGATAACATTATTATCGATAATTTCACAGATATCAAATTATGATACCCATTAAGGTATTCGACAACGTTCGGAACCGTGATTTTGCAAAAGCGTATAAATGGATAACATTTATGATATTTAGTGTCACTTGGATTAGAAAACGTATATAAAATTGTTTTAATATTATAACAATAAAAAATTATTTAAGTACAATATTTTGACAAAAAATGAACATAGAATGACCCATTTTCAAAATATTCTCCTTTTGTGAAAAATGCCTCTATTATAATATTTTGCCTGTACATAACTCAGACCTCTGTACAGAGGCTCAACTAGAATTTTTGAAATATATAACTTAGAAGTGGATTTATCCATATTTTACTGCAACAGAAGGGAGAAATTTTAAGTAAAAAACGCCGATAATTATTTCAATGGGTTGTAACTCTGAAAATAATGTGAATTTTTCAAAAATCCTAGTTCAGGCTCTCTGAAGAAGTCTTTACTTTATATAAGCACAAAATATTATTATTTTAGAAGCATTTTTCATAAAAGGAGAACGTTTTGAAAAAAAAGTTATTCTAAGTTACTTTTTTGCCAAAATAGTGTATTTAAATAAAAAAAAAATTTGTCATATTGTCCTTAAAACAATTTTATACATGTATTTTAATCTAAGTGACACTAAATATCATGAAAATTATCCATTTATGCGCTTTTTTTTAAATCACGATTCCGAACGCAGTCGGATACCTTAAGAAAAAAATAAATTAAAAAATTGCTCAAAGCAACCTGTCTCTTCGAAACGAGATACAACCCTTTCAAATAAACAAACTGGATTACCTTGCACTCGGCACTCTTTTAATAGGACAACACGTGGATCCAGACACGTGGATCCTGTTTTTAGGACTTGCCCAAACAAACACGAAAAAAAAAAAGGAAAGATAACGAGAAATAATATACAATGCTCACTGTTTTCAGTGCTATCATGGGGAGAAAAATGTTAAGTTGTAATTTCGAATTCACTGTCACGATTTGTCCGTTTAATATATTGCTTTTAAATAGGCACATCGGATACATATTTGAATTTAATGTGGAAATGTGAATTTAAGCTTTTTCCACAATAATGTTCAATTCACAAACGGATAAAATTTTCAATTTCTAATCTTATATAACGTTTCAGTTTATCTCTCTTTTTTTTAAGGTACTCTTACTGTGCAAGGAAATGAATTTTCACTAAGTTAAATAAGTTAAAAACATGGAATAAAAAAAATTTCAAAACAAAATATAAGTTCCAAAAAAAAAAAAAAAAACCACATATTTCTATGAAGTATAAGTATTCAAGAAAACCCTTGTATTATCGGCTATAAGCCATAATGAAATTGTTTACAATTCGATCATCAAATACTCTGTTACTTACAGACAGGCAACTTAACACTCTATAAAGGGATTTGTGAAATTGTGCCAATATAAATTTATGCTCCAAATTAAAGACCTAATATAATAAAAATTCATAGAAATATAGATTAAACAATATTTACCTTAATCAACGTCACAATTTCATAAATTCTCTATCGACTATTTAACTTGCATGAAACTTGAGGTTGAAAGGAAATAAGAAACCCAAAATTATTTTGAATTTAAACTCATTTACCTTGTGAAAATCGAACACTCTTGAATATGTATAAAGAAATTTTTATAGCTGATATTAACAACATGACTTTTCTTTTTAAAAATATTACCCCGCATGAAACAAAAAAAATACCGCGTGTTTTTAAAGAGTACAATGGGCTTAATTCATGTGACGTAATTGTCACATAATTGTAACCCCGTGTTTCAAGCCAATCAGTCCATAAATTCATGTGACATCATAGTCACATGATAAATGCAATCACGTGTTTCCAGCTAATCAGTTCATGCGCTTCGCTGTTGCCAAATTCTGCTTTTTGTAAAAAATTTCTTTTAATAAATTATAGTTTAAAAAAACTAAAAAACACGATTTTATAGTTAATCGAACAAAAAAGTAAAAAATGATTCTTAACATAAGAATAAAATGATTAACGAGAAAATTAATGTGATTGTTATAAAAGCGTGGTGTGCTTTGTATTACACTTTTACACGAACTCTGCGTTTCGGAACAGAACTAGTAAGAAATTATAACAAATGATATCGAGTACCCCATGCTTTTACCCCAAAGACATTAATTTTCTCGTTAATCATGTTATTCTTATGTTAAGAATTATTGTTTTACTTTTTATTTTTAGTTCGATTCACTATAAAAGCGTGTTTTTTAGTTTTTTTTAAACTATAATTTATTTTTCATTTTTTAGTTCGATCGACAATAAAAGCGCGTTTTTTTAATTTTTTAAACTATCATTTATTCATTAATGAATTAATCTTTTTTTGTTTTTTGTGTATTTGTATTAACCATGAGCGTTTTCGCTTTAGGGTTATAACTTAATTTTTTAGTTGCCAAATATGGAAATGGGATTTGGAATTAGTCACCAAATCTGGAAATGGGAAATCGTTAATCTTGATGATCCTGATCAGGACAATGGAACAAAGTTATTAAATTATTGTATTGTCATTGGTCCTTGACAAGTGTGTAAAAATAGAGTTCAAAGATTCCGTTACATACAGGTGAAGCTAATAAAAGCATGTTAAAAAGTACATATTAGTCTCAACAATAATAATCCACATTAATAAGCAAAAAAATTTGATTTAGTTATAAAATCTTATTGATGAATTTTTTTTTTTCATAATACTTGAATACCTTTACCGAATTATATTTGAAATTTTATCCAAATTTTACAAAAAGAACAAAAAAATACAAGTTAGTTTAGCGTCCGTTTTGAATTCAATGGATGAATTCACGTGATTGTCTTTATCATGTGACCGTGATGAATTTAGCCCACTGATTACAGGTATATATAATAGTAATTAAATAAATCCAACATTTATCAGTCACGTGATTTTAGAATTTGGTCGTACGAAACATATACTATGTTACTTTATAAGTTACATTTCCAGCGGTAATGGCGTAACATACACGCCCGCATCCCGGGGGGGGGGGGGGAGGCACAAAGCCTGACTGACACCAAGTACGTACACTTTATAAGATCCGGCTTGAGACCAGAGACCTCTTGAGATTCTTTGAGGCCCTGGGCCCAGAGAAGATTTCTTGAGCCCTGGACCCCTATACAAAAGTAGGCCCTACCTGAGATCTTTAAAGTAGAGACAGTACATTGTCAAATACTCGTTCAAACGTTCATTTGAAACAAATAAATGTACACGACTCACAAACTCAAAAACCTAGGCACAAACCTGCTCGACCGATGGTCAATGAGTTGATGGTCTAAATGAGTTGAATGATTTTTTATAGTATTAGGCCTAGGCCTAAACATGGACATCATTATAATAATACACATCACATAATAATAAGTCTTACCACTTTTGACAGTTGACATGTAATTTGAAATTCTGTTTTTCGGAGAATATGCATGGGTATAATATATGACTATTAAAATTATTCGTATCCTAATCTTATTAAGACAAAGCCGAGAACGAAATGAGGCCCCCGCCGAAGGCGAGGCCTTGTGCCTAGTTGGCCTGTCGCAGGGAAAAGGCGAAATTAGGAATTTCATCAAATCCCTAAGGGAGATGATCAATTGACGGCATATGTTAAAATAACGTCTCTTCAAGGTCCTTTCCATGATGAAAGTAAGTGATTTTATTAAATCCTGAACTGTTTTAGTGAAATGATGAAATGAACTAGTCAGGATTTGCATTGGCAAAATGCTATACAGGGGGGGGGACACCTGGGGGGTCGAGTCCTTGTACTTCCTGACCATGCAAGTAGTACTATCGATCCCCTAAATATCAACCCCATATCTTTCAAAAAAATAGCACCATAGGATTAACATAGGGATTGATATTTTAGTGCGTAAGCAACCGAGAAGAAAGATGTTATACGTCAAAAAATACAAGCCTAATTTTCTAATTGTTTGTTAATTAGTTTCGAATAAATAATTTGTATTTCATTGACTATTGTGTTGTATTACTTCTACGTTTAATAATGCACCCTATTTGTTAAATAAACACTTTTAAACTCTTAACAATATTATTTCATCATTTCACTGAAACAGCTCAGGGATTCGTTCAAATCCCTTACTTTTATCAGGAAAATGACATTGAAGAGGCGTTATTTCAACTTCTGCCGTCATGTGATTGATGGGATTCCTAATTTCATCATTTTCCTGCGACAGGCCCATGCCTTAGGACATCCCTGCTTGGGCCCCAAAAGCTAACTTTGCAGGGGGAGGGGTCCTAATAATCTCCGTTACGCCACTGTTCAGCGACGTAACAATAATATTAAATATTTCCATCATTAAACATCGTTCATACGCATATTTACGCCGTATTTCAAAAGTAATTCTGTATCTTTCTCACACACTGACTACTATTAAATTATTTTATCCAGATGATAAAATAGATTATCAGAGCATTACATATTTTCGAACACATAACCAGAAATCAATGAAATAAACAACTGAAATTTTTGATTCACCAACCATCAGTTAGTTAAAAGAGGGTACCACCCCCTTCGCACTGCCGTCCTCCTGTGTCGAGGGAGGAATCGAAGCGATAATCGATTTCACGCCATGTTTTGTCCAGCGTGCTCTGCAGACAAAACAAATGGCGTCCCTTGTTCTGCTCTTCCTCAGTCCAGAAAACGTTTGAGAAGAGGACGCTTATTCGTATTCAAGGTTGGGATTCGTAAGTGAATTGTGTGCTTCAAAGATGTTGATACTTTCGCTTGATAGCACATCCCCCACCTCTCCTTGCTCATTTCTTAAAACCCGATTCGTCCGTGTAATGAAAACCGTTCACGTCATCTTCATAAGAATTCTCAATCTGATCACGTTCAATATCCCATGGGAATGAGATAAGAAATTTGAAATATTATACTTTAATGTTTATTTCTTTCTACAAGTTAAAATGTTTAAGCGATACAGAAGACATAGTAATAAAACCACCCGTCCTAATATTTTGTAAAATCAGTCCTAGTTCGTAATCATTTATTTTGGTTTATTAATTCGAATTTTTTGAAGTGGAGGGAGTTTGATCGTCCATTAACAAAAACAATTTATCTACGTGTATTTTTTTTTTATAAATTCACATTCCACGTTCAATTACTTTTTCACTCAGTAACTGTTTCTAGAACATATTCTCTTTGTCCAACAAATCTGAAATCGATTCATTGATTCGTATTTAATAGTAGCAAATTCGTTAGAAGTTATAAGATAGCCCACAGCCAGTTTTGTACGGTTCTTGTAATGTTAATCAGGTAACAAAAACAGACATATATCAAGATGCTTAGTTTTTTTTAGCTACAGCAATGTCATTATCTGTTATTATACCGAATTAAGAGATAAATATTATTTTAAAATATTTAATTTTGACGATAATAAGCGAGTGAAGTGATATTTTTCTAAGTTTATTTTTTGAAGACAATATTTGACATTTTTTGCAGCCTATCATTTTCCCTAAAATTTTATCCGAAGATTTAGAAAAAATTACGAGATCACTGACTGTGTTATATAATGAATACGTCTAAAAATACAATTTAAAAAGTAAATAGTTTTGTCGCTGATGGAAAAATCTCGACCATAAATCAAATTTGAAATTTTCAATCTATTTTAGGAAGGTTAAATTTCGTCAGATAACACACGTGCTTTTCTCTCTCGTGGCGTTTATTTACATCGCCCTGTAAAGCAACACGAGAGCTATGGGCGACGGACTTCGTAATTTCGAACCACGGACAAGTGACAAGGACGACATCTGAGCTGGCACCCACCTCTCCAAAGATTTAACATGCATCAGCCCCTCTACATGGCGAGTATTCAGTGGCATTAGGCTTGAACTCATGGCACGCTGGCCACAAGTCCGTGACACAGACCACTAGGCTACGGCGACCTTAAAGAATAAAGTTCTAAATGAGGGATCGGCAATATGTGACACGTGGTACAATTCTCAGCAACACTCGGCACTACTCAACATATTTGTCAACTTTTGAGTGGATGGAAAGTTGATACATTTGCAATAGACATTATTTGACAAACATCTTCGGAATTATGGACATTTGCAGGGTTACGAAAAAATCTGAAAGATAACTGTAAATATAAAATTACAGCTATTTTGTAAGTTAATTGCATGTCATTGCTGGAGAGAAATAATTGTTTGAAGAGAGAAAATTACATGTACTCTGCTTTCCACTTTTGTGATTCTACATATCCAAGTAAAAAATCTCTCCTCATATGAAAAATATTTCGTGTTTGCAAAGAATTAATTTGCTTAACTGAACGCTCGGAATCGTGTCAAATTGAAAGTCACAAATTATACTCCTGATTTGGCGATATGAAAATATAGCGGAGAGGGAAACACTTATATTTTCTGTTTCTTATTTTAATAATTATACGTTTAAAAATACATAATATATGTACAATTCTACTTTTTTTTTTGAAGAAATACTAGTTATATTTTGTGCTGTTTATTTTTATATTAAGAAATATCTTTAAAATGATGTAAAATTATTAAGGTATCCTACTACGTTCAGAACCGTGATTTTAAAAAAGCGCATAAATGGATAATTTTCATGATGTTTAGTGTCACTTCGATTAGAATATATATATAAAATTGTTTTTAAGGACATTTTGACAAAAAAAATTATTTAAATACAATATTTCGGCAAAAAATTAACTTAGAATAACCTTTTTTCAAAATGTTCTCCTTTTGTGAAAAATGCTTCTATTATAATAATATTTTGCCTAAATAGAGCTCAAACCTCTGTACAGAGGCTCAACTATGATTTTTTGAAAAATTCACATTATTTTCAGAGTTACAACCCATTGAAATAATTATATCGGCGTTTTTTTTCTTAAAAGTTCTACCCTCTGTTGTCGTAAAACATGGATAAACCGATTTCTAAGCTATGTATTTCAAAAATTCTAATTGAGCCTCTGTACAGAGGTCTGAGCTATATACAGACATAATATTATTATAATAGAAGCATTTTTCACAAAAGGAGAATATTTTGAAAATGGGTTATTCTATGCTCTTTTTTTGTCAAAATATCGTACTTAAATAATTTTTTATTGTAATACTATTTTTAAAACAATTTTATATACAATTTCTAATCTAAGTGACACTTAATATCATAAATATTATCCATTTCTACGCTTTTGTAAAATCACGGTTCCGAACGTAGTCGGATACCTTAAATAAGATAACTGTAAATCTATATTATTGACCTATATTCTATGACTCTGCATGCATTATTAGGGGAATGAAATTGTTTAAATAATGTCCTGCTGTGTGACACGCTGAATCCAATTGGTAGATTGGTTTGGCACGCCCCAGCCAAAAGGTTGCCGACCCCTGTTCTAAAGTAAGAAAGAATAAATAAGAATGTTAATCAAGATGCCGAATATTTACACGTCGAAATTAAACTAGATGGCTCGATATTACAAAATAAGGGAAAAAATACAGTTTTGTATAATTTAAAGCTTTAAAAAAAACTTCCTCGGTTGAATGAAGATGTTAATTAATCAAAATGCAACAACCAGACTGTTTATCGGATAAAGGATGCTATGTTATTGCTTACTGTGGAGCCCAATGTAAATTCTCCCAATCAATTTAAAACTTTCTACTGACAAATAATGAGAACATTTCAAACGAGCTTATCTAACATTTTGATGAGCTAACACAATTCGTATCACATGAGCAACTCGGATAACAAAGTAAAATCAAATATTTCTCCATTCAGAAGGACACACACATTCTACTCTTTCAATTTGTCAAAAGGTCCCCACGTCACTGACCATGAAAGGAAGTAAAAGCACTGAAACCATAGTTACTGATTTCAGAAAGAAATACAATAGCCAATACATATTTAATTAGATAGTAATCTATTACTGAAACCCATCTGCATTACTTTACCTGGGTTAAACAGAACGTGTATCTTTTTGTGATACAAAATGACTTCATACCATTGAACGCACTCAAGATCAGGGTTTATTCTACCAAATCTCAACAGTGGAACGATTACTCAACATTTAGTACTTTCTTTTATCTATAATATTCTCACTTTGCCTCAGCCAGGGGTGGGCAACTTGTTTTGGCTTGTGGTCCACATTATGGGAACAATGGATACCGCAGGAAAAAAAGCATCTTTATAAAATGATTACATTCATTATAAAAAATAATAATAAATACAAGTTAAATAAAATAGTGGCAGTTGTCAGGGACGTCTTAATACATGGGCTAACTGGGCCAGGGCCCAAAGCCTTGGCCTCGGTGGGGGACTCGTCTCGTTCTCGGCTGAGCCTTAATAAAATCACGATTCGAATAATTTTAACAAACAAATATTATTTCCGATTGTATTCTCCAAAAAACTTTGAATTTTGAACGATATGTCAACTGGCCACAGCGGCAAGTCTGTATTTTTATGTGATGACCATCCTCCTTGAATAGGCCTAGGTCTACCACCATACAACATCATTACTCATTAAGCTAAAGAACGGCATGTACATTTGTTTGTTTCGGGTTATTGTTTCTACGAGTATCTGACAACGTATGCTATGTAATATCTACTTTTCCGGATCATATGCCTATGATCTTTTAAGGATGAGTGGCCTACATTTGTGTAGGGGCCCAGAGCCTCAACAAGGCTTAAGACGACACGGGCAGTTGTATTCAATTTGTTTATTGTGCTAATTGCATATTATCTATAGCTGCATGCACAGTTGATTTTAGAGTCACTTTAAATGAGACAAATGTATTCTATCATACTTTTCTACATTTTTCCCCCTTTTAGAGATCAGAAGTGAGATTGCTTGTTTAAATTCTCATCACAGCCAGCAAGTTTATGCCAACCAATTTGCATCCATATTGACTCTTGTTGATCTTCATGCAAGTAAAACTTTGCTCACAAATATACATCGACTCAAATAAAAGAACAATTCCCCAGCAAATTTCATCATACATAGAAATTTTTCCCTTCACAAAGATTTGTTAAAGTCAATGCCATAGCCTTAAACATTTCCTTCACGCTGATCTGGCTGCAAGTCACCTAGTTCAAGCTGTAAATCCTCAAGTGCGGTATCAATATATGCAGCGATGGGATAACAGAGCAATCTGAATTAAGGCTCAATTTTCATAAAATCCTCAGATCTTCTAGTGACTTCGCCCTCCGAACTCTGCAGATGACCTCTTAGTAAAAATACTTTCAGGTATTTTGTTTTCCTAATAGTGAAAAATAGAAGACGAATCTTTGATCGCGCACGAGAAAGATATCTCGGTTCAAAACGGATTTTCTGACTGCCTCGGCGGGCCGCAAAAACTCTTTGCAGGCATCATGTGGCCCTCTTGCAATTCTATTTCCCCACACCTGATCTATAATATTCCCTTTACCTAAGCAATTCAATCAAGACTGGTTAAAATATGTTTCCTTATAAGTCAAAAATATAATTTCGAACAGAACTGGACCTTCTGTAAGATACTGCAAGTGTTTATTAAGTCGCCATATAAAGAAACAAGGGAACTATTGGCAACGGACCTCGTAATTTTGAACCTTAATCAAGTGACATTATCAAGTGCCTTACGTTCTGTTAGTGCAGTAAATCCCAAAGTGGTCCCTAAGGATCCCCAATATTGTTCAGGGGTCCGTGGAAAATTAAAATTGATTTGGGGGTCCCCGAACAACGTCGGGGGGGGGGGGCAGCGCAATATTTAATATAAAATAAAAAAAATTTGTGTCATCATTTCTATTTTTATGGAAATTTAAATAATTAACAATAATTCACTAGGATATTCCCGATTGGGGGTTGAACCCTTCTGCGCGTAGACTAACTCAGATCTCAAACGCAGATGAATCCATACATCTTATTGAAATGTGCACAAATGAGGAATTTAAACCAATGTTTGAACAAGGATGTCACAAAATCTGTGGTTACAAAAACATATCCCAATTTCATATCCTGCATTATGGGTTATTGTACAGAAATTGTTGACTACTTTTCCGCCTTCCAATTTAGTATATAGAACGTGGATTCCGCGTAGTAAAAAACTTCACCATAAAAAAAAAAAGAAAGAAAGAAACAGATTAAAAACTAGTGCTCGTGGGGATTTGTGGTTGCAACCCACAAACATTGTGACGGACATAAATATACTCGTAACATCTTACCAAGTTCATCCAAGTCATTAATTTTTTTAAAAAAAAAATTTTAAACAAGTTAAAATTTCAATAAATAATTCTTCAACAAAATGTTATTTTAAATTTGTAATTTTTATACTAAGCATTTATGTAGCTTTTTCACTTGGGAAAGCTTTGACTATAAAAAGGAGTCCATGGTTTAAAAAAGGTTTGGGAACCACTGAGTTAGTACATCATGGCCCGATTTTATTTTAATGAAAGATTATAGGTATCAACCATTTTTTAAAAATTTATTGAAAATGATGATTAATTACAGGCTTCAATGAATAAAAGCAGGTATTTCAGATCAAGCGGATTTTCATTACAAAGTGAGTAATAAGAATGAAAGAAATTAAATTAAAGAATTCATCAACATAAGTAAAAGCAAAACGATTAGAAAAAGAAAACTATAATGTATATACATTTACCGTAAATTATTCAGTTTAAGCAAAATCGTAAGAATCAGATAGAAAAGAATTTAAATTTCAGAAATGTTAGCGATATTTTTGATTTACGTTTTGAGATCATTCTCTTCTTGCACATTTACCAATCCTTTACACAAAAGTACAATTTTTGACAAGTTAATGATAGCTGAAATAACATGTTTAAACCCCGAACTTATTTTTTCGTGTTATGACAATCCCTCTCAGTCGGTAGAGCACGAGACTCTTAATCTCAGGTTCGTGCCCCACGTTGGGCGCCACTATGACAATCCCTCATGTGGTGTCTTCGTTTTATTGGAAATAAAGAAGGCTGTAACAGGAACAAATCATATTTAATTTACCACAACACAAGGGGGTCACTTAACAACACACATCTATTAAAGTAGTTATAGAAGGGAAACAGGCATTCCCTGACTCGACGTGTACACGTCTTCCTTCAGGAGCGATCCAGGGCAGAAAGCGAAGGAAGAAGGAATTCCCGCTTCTCAAAGAACAAGTGGTGCCCCCTGGCTGTCGCTAATCGTCAAGAGAGGTAGGGTTTAAATGTAGTTGTTACAGTGTTTTAAAATGTTTCCGAAATTTTAACTGGAAATTTTTTAGCGTGCTTTCTTTTTTCAAAGTGCAATTCTTTTTTTACAGTAAAATAACTAGTAAAAAGACTACATTGTTTTGGATTCAAAATACACGTAAAATACACTAATCATTATCCGACCACTTCACTCGATATTCCATGATGTCTTAATAACTATAGATTATTCTTAAGGTATAATAAAGATATCCAAGTCAGGGCCTTAAGCTTTGGATTGTATTGAAAAACATTTTAAAAACTTATCTTTATTATTTTTTTTTACAATCAATTTTAAGACTCGACTTTATTTGTTCATATTACAGCTGAGGACACCGTTTTCAAAAATTTTCCTTTTTTTTTACGTTAAACAGTTTTTTAAAAATGTATCTTATAACTCATAACAAGCTCTTTCCTTTATTTAAGGTATATGACTACGTAGAAAGAGGGATTTTAGGTGTTTGATGTTAGGGCGATTAGAAAAAAATATATAAATATTTAGGAAGGTATACATATATAATTTTAATGGTTGATTATATAAACAAAATAAAGGCTTGCCACAAGGAGGCCCAGCAAGCAATAGTTTGGCTAATTTATATTTACACTTTTATGAATATAATTATATTATTAATAATGACTATTACATTGTTAGATATATTGACGATTTAATTATTTTTGGTAAAAATGATAATTTCAATCCCAATATTAATTTTTATCCGGATTACTTAAATTTAGTTAAAATTAATAATAATCCAATTAAAACTAATTACTTAGATGTAACATTGTATATTAAGTATTTGAAATTACATCGTAATATTTATGATAAAAGAGATGCCTTTAATTTTAACATTATTAAAGTGCCTTACTGGAATTGAAATTTATCTATATCTATATATAAGAAATATTATTTTTAACTATATTTATCGTAATAATGTATTAGTTAGCGATAAAGCTAATATTTATTTAAATCTTAATAACTTTATTAAACAATGTATTGAACATGGATATCCTGCTAACTTTCTTTACAATTATATTTCTAATAGTTCTCAGTGATATACAATTTATATTAATAACTATTATTGACATTATGTTTTAATACTAATATATTTTTAACTAATTATACAATTTTTCAATAAACGGTGCCACATGTTTAATAAATTAATAATATTATTTAAATGTATTGTTTTCATTTATTTTCCTCAAATATTTATATTAATAATCATTTATGATTTTTAAACGTACATATATATATAGACTTTATATTATTCTATCAAAATTTATTAACTTTATGCGGTACTGATATTCCTCTGTTGTATTTGGCGGGAAACATAACTAGTTGATATACTCACGAAGTCTTACTATTTACATTAATGCATCGACTTTAAATCTATACTGTGAATACTAGTAAGCTATAATTTTATCGTTATATTTTATTAATATAGTGATTTTATTTGTAATATTTAAATTTCTTTTAGTATTATTCTTTCCTTTCCTCTTGGCATTTCGTATAGACAAACTACAGGTGAAGGTTGGCTAGCCCTAAAACTTGTTTAAACCTGCAATCTTTGTTCCCAAGGCCAGGAGTTTGTTATTGTACTACTGTGCCTAATATTTCCTATCTAGAATAGTTATACTTAAATTCTATAGCTATATATATATATATATATATATATATATATATATATATATATATATAAAGCTAGAGAGTGTTTTAAGTTATTTTTATAGCATTTACTTTATCTAACTCATAAGAATATTTTTTTAATGAGTTTTTTGAAGAATGAAATTTTCAGGATAATATGTGCATGAAAAACGGGGCATCACCAAAACAATCCAATCAAGTTCAATGAAATTTATAGCATATATGTTATGAGCCTTTTAGAGAGTAACAAACCGCAGGTTTTAAAATAGTTACATTGAATCGCTTTTTACAGCAATTTTTAGCTTAGAACATACAGTCATTTTGACGAAAAATCATTAACATCAAATTTAAATGCTTATAAAATATTTTTTTACCCTGCGGTTTATGACACTTTAGATGGATCAAGAAGATGTCAATGAAATTAAAATTGCAATATATTAAATGTATTCTTACTTATGTCGTTTTTCTTAACTCTGAACATTTTGCTAAAGTTTCGTAAAAATAATATTTTTTTCAAAACTAAAAGGTGATATATCTTACTTATTTAATGATTCTCTCTCTTTCTATCTCTCTCTTTAAAAGCCTATTTATATTCCTTAAAAAATAAAATTCTTTTAAAAATTAATTTTTGAAAAGTTGGTCTCCCTACGTAGTTGGATGCATTAAGAGATATTTCGATTGCAAAAAGCAGATAACGTATTTTCAGGATTTAATAATATGTTTTTTCATATCATTTTTTTTTTTTAAAAAATAATAATTTCAAGAAGCACAAAATTAAAAAATGTCAAACAATTACTTGTATATAACCTTCATTTATTTGAAGCTTTGTAATTTATTTTGAGTACACATGCACAAAAAGTATTTAAACGTTAATAAATTTTGAAACAAAAAAAAAATGTTACGTACACAGTCATTAATATATATAAACATTCAAAATGAGGAGCATTTAAAATGTTCAGAATTACTTCCCTAGCTGCACAAACTTTACATATTCATTCTAGTTTAATTTTTTTAGGAATGTTTTTCCGTTGGGTAAATGAGCATTAATTATCGTACTTTGCATTCTTTTCATTTTTGAAAACGTATGTTACAGACAAAAATGAACCATTTAAAACAACACTGTAGAAAAGAGAAATGTTATTTCACAGTTTAACTTTAAAAAAAAAAATCAGCTTCTTTTAATTAAACTAAGATCACATTTAGCACTGCGAATAATAAGAAAATTAATTAAAAACCAAAAGTAATTACCACACTAGTTCTTCTTACGATTTAATTTTTCTAAAAGGGGAAAAAAACTATTTATCACCAATTTGAAAGCAAAATTACACTTGAAAAGTAAAAGCCATTTGACTTTTACAACTACCTTTAATCGTATATTTATAGTTAAAAGGTGGGAAAAAGAACCAAAAAAAAAATTACAGCAAGAAAAAAAAAAAGGAAGAGAGAGACTAGAAAACACAGCATAATGTCAACATAACTTAAAAAAGCAATTAATGCAATTTTTCCAAAATAAAAATTCAAAAATTTGATTTACTTCATTAATATAATTGAATTAACTATAGAAGTTTTTCACAATTCCTACTATTAGTTCACTCTCTCCCTATATATATATCTTGAGCAAATTTTCAATCGTTAATAAAATACTCTCTATTCATCCATTCAAGTTCAAATACATTTTTTTAAAACTTGTAGTCGATGACACTTGATGTTAATACAATTTTTTTCAATATTAATTCATTAATTAAACTTACTTAATGAATAAATAGTAACAAAAAAATAATAGTCCAATAGCATATATCAAAAGGAAAATCATTCGCTGTGTCCCTGTAGCGCAATGGATAGCGCGTTGTATTTCTAATCCAAAAGTCGTGAGTTTGAATCCCACCCGGGATGTCCTAATTTCAGAGAATGCGATTTCTTTTTTACTATACTATTTTATTAAAATAATTAAATTTAATGAATGAATAAATAGTAACAAACAAAATAGTCCGACAATGGACATAGAAAGGAAAATGGAAAATTATACGGAAAATCGCGTTTTCTATTTTGTCACTTAATATTGTAATTGACATATGTGTATATATATTTATATATTAATTGTAATTATTTAATAAAAAGTTTTTAAAATAAAATTTTTCTTTGTTGACCTAAGTAGGAATTGACTTAATTTTTTTTTTTTTTTTACATATTACTTGTTTATTGGATCAACAGATTCTATGAATAATAACTAGGCAAGGAGTATAACAAAAATCTTACAAAAATTCATCAAGATAATTTTAAATAATAAAATGATCATTTATTAGATACACAAACAATACTTGTTTATCTAATAAAACAAAAACAGTTGTTTCTATTTGAAAATAAATTATTTTAAAGGTCTATTGAGTATAAAACGTTTCAATAAAATTTATATTTTAGTGTAATTATTAATTTTCTTCTAACTGGTGTCTCGGAGTTGATCTAGGCGCATTGAGATATCGATATTTGTTTTAAATAATTAAAATTAAGAGAATTGCTCTTTAAGTATTATTCTTTTAACTTTTTTATAGAAAATATAATAGGATAATTAAAAAAAGTGTTAGTTAAGTTT
>BMAV01024430.1:0-15240 GCA_019973955.1 Trichonephila inaurata madagascariensis | reverse complement strand
TTCAAAAAATTAGAAGTAGCCCGTACCCTGAAAAAGTCTGCCCACCCTTCACCTACAGTATTATTATACTTCAGTTATTGTAACGATGACGATTCGATGTATCCCAATGCTATTTTCACTGTCAAAACTCTTGTACTTTGAGATGGCTTTTGGGTTATCACTGAAAAACGATAAGATAATCTCACAAATGGCATTTTCCCTTCATCCTTGAAGTTAATTTCTCCACCTTCCATTTAAAAGAGTAAAATTAAGATAAAAGATACCCGCTCAATGTCATAACATATATATTTCAAATCTTCTCTTACATCGACTTCGCACTCTTTCTCTACTCTTCATTATTGAAAATATCTTCGCATTGATTCTTTGATCTGCAGGAGCAAAATTTCAATTTTCTTGCCATGACAAAAACGAAAGGATAGTTTTCTATGATAGCATTAATTATAGTTTACATCATATTGATTTTTTTTCCTTGCAAGAAAACCATAAAAAGGATAAAGTAAATTGTTTACATATGGATATTTTTAATATAAAAACAATCATCGACATAAAAACACAACGTTGAAACGAATGGAGACAAAAAAAACCCTAAACACCTTCAGGAACTAATTACAAGAAACTGGACGGCAATTTTTCATAGAAAGAATGCTAAAGCTACAATTAACTTAATAAATAAAACAGTTCATGAAGTCAAATAGAACACAAATTATACCTCCCCCTAGTACAGAACTTTTTTTAAAGTTTTATTTTTAAAAAAAAAAAAAAAATTATTATCTTGCAAAGGAAAAGAAGTGAAAATCAACTTTCTACAATGAATGAAAAGAATGGGATGATTTCTCGGTGCATTACACATAACAACAAAAAGGTTCATACGGTCCACAGATACAGTTCCAGTTAAAACAACGGGACAAGGTTAACTTTACGGTAGCTTCTTATCACTCGACGATTAGATAGGGATGAATGAAAATAGAGATGGAAGGGGGAGGGAGAGACTGCACCCAGACATATTAGGAAGTCAAGAAGACTCGAGGGGAGGAGAAACACACTCAGTGCTATTTCAAACGATTTACGGGGGGAAAAAAGAAGTTTCTTAATGAGGCATGAATGTCAAACAATAAAACAGGATGCCGCGTTTGAAGTTTTTGCAAAAAAAAATTTCAAATATGCCTCCCATGCCCTTACTGGATGAGACAAAATGTGAAGTCGAAAGTCAATCGAATTCTCAAAGACTTGAGTTTTCAAGAAAGTTCATGGTTTTGTTTTGATCTCAGAAGGCTTTTATTATTTGGCCTTCGTCTTCGATCCGAACCAAGGCCTCAAAAACTTTTAAAAACCGGTGTTTTCCTTGAGTAAAACAGGTTAAGTAGCGACTGTTTTCATAAGTGCCTTTCGAATCCATTTTGAAACAATTATATAATACGTACAATAAATTATGAAATACTGCAAAGATAGAAATGTATTGCGTCTTAATCGATAGTTGACGTGCGGATTTTCCTGTGTCACAACAATTCTTCACGTGTACAAAGCATTCAGATGTACAGCTTTTTTCCTTGTAATTTTACATTAGGGGGAAAGTGCCGAATAAATTGAATATATGTAAACAGTATCAAAAATAACAAATAAATAACTTTATTATAAGAAAAAAAATAATTCAACGAAACCTTTGTCATTTCCCCCAACTTTACAGAATAAATGAAATTTCGGATACACTAACATTTATGGATTAATTCTGAAGAAGGAAATACATATTTTACGAGGTAATTATATTAATAATATATTGGAGCTATTCTATGGTTTGTTATCAATGATCGTAAAAAAAAACTAAATTGAATTAATTGCAAAAAAATTAAATTTAATAACTTTCTCGTTTTAGGCCGTGATGACTATGTGATTACTCGAATAGACTAAATTATGACGGTCACATGACAAAATACAATCAGGTGTTCCATTCATAACTGACATTAGATTTGTACTTGTTGTTCTACTTGTTAAGTTCATTTAAAATTTCAAATTCTATAATTTGGTAAAGATGTTCCAAGTATTAAGATTCTTCAAAAGCTTTTTCAAATTTTTGTTTAAAAAAATCTTATATTGTACGTGTACTTTTAAATTAAGTGCATTTTGTTTATTGGCGTAAGGGGAAATGACATTTCGTGTAATCTTTACATTAAATTTTAAATGTATTTTAGCAATTGTAACTGTTTAAATATTTAACTGATCTAGCTTATCCTACAGATATTTAAGAAATTCATCTATAAAAAAATAATAATAATAATAATAAAAGCCTGAGAACAATAAAAAAAATTTAATAAAAAATTATCTTAGTCAAAAGTGTTAAATATATATACCTTAAGACAGTTCATCATCCATTACGCGAAATAACCTCAAACATATTTATTAAATTTCATTATGAGAAAAATTACTTTTCCTTGTTTATCTCCTTCAAAATCATCCAAGAACGCGCATCTTGTAGCGCGAAAGTATGTTCAATAGCTCAAGCTAATTTTAGAAGCCCCCCCCCCCTCCTTCTGATGTCTTAAATGTTAGAAAAAGCATACTGCTTCCGTTATGCATACAACATTTTTTTCCTTACTTCTGAAAAAAAGTGCTAATAAATTGTTATAATCATTCATATCCGGCGTTTATATAAACTCTTTAAAATAAACATTTATCCGTTGATCTTTGAATACATCAATTATTCGGACAGAAGTAGGATGTGTGACATGTTGAACTGAATAAACAGAAAAGAGATAAGGTAAGTTATGAGAGCACACATTTTTATAGAACTAAGAATAAGTACATATTTTACAAACTTAACTCTGTTTTTTGTCAAAATCATCCATTACTCGTATTATTGAAATGAGTGTACAAAACATACATAGAAGTATTAAAATAAAAAATTTTAAAAAATCTAGTGTATTTTTTCGTTCTACCGCACGTACAGAAATTGTATTCGCATAAAATAAATTTTAGAAACCAGAAACATTAAACTTCTTTTGTAATTAAAGTACAATGACTTCAGGAAAGTAGGTAGAACATTTGATTCAAAGTGAGTTTCACTGTACTAATAATTTTGGGTTGAAGAAGAGCTAAACATCATCCAAATATAGTTTACATCCACAAATACAGGGAAACATTTTTAAAGCATTACTTATAGAAACGAGAAAAGACTTATCACGAAATCTCTCAAATTATTAGACCTACAGAAAAGAAACTTGGCAGGCATGTTTCTTTTATTGAGTAGAGATTCGCTAAGAACGGGTTTTGCGATAACCGACTTCAAAGGGGGAGGGGACAATTCTAGTTATTGAACCATCACATACGCAGACTTGAAAAGTGGGAAACATGTTTCTTTTATTGAGCAAAGATTAGTTAAGAACGGTTAGGCAAAAATCAAAATTTGCAAAGCGCAAGCGATGAAGTCGCCAAAAGTGATAATACCGACGCTAAAAGTAATATTCCCGCTGGTAACCTTTTTCCACCACATTTTCAAAACAAGTCGCGTTTTCTTATCAATAATATCTTTTTCATGATATATAAAAAATAATTTTAAAAAAAAACCCAATGGGAACTAACATTTATAACATTTTTTTTATGCGCATATTGTGTGTTGTCGCCAATAACGCCAATTTGGCGAGACATAAAAAACGGAAAAGTACCTAATTTTCTAAAAATTAATTTACATATGAAACAGCTACGAGTTTGTCTCTCACAGATTACAAATAATCAAAATATTGATCATGAAAATTTCCATGGCAACGTAACAGATATACCTTAGTAACAATATTTATATTGCATGAAATTTAAACAATAAATCAGAAATCCAAATTACAATTTTAAAAAAAAGGATTTAAAAAAGCTTATTGAACGACATAAAACATCCAACCAATTTCACAAGTTAGAAAGTAATTCTTCTATAATGGCTTCTGCTTTTTAGAAGTCAATAATAATTCGATTATGGAGAAAAGCATTTTTAAGAAAAGGGCAAAAAAAAAAATACTTAATAACGAATAAGACATTTCAATGTCAAAAATCGAAAAGGAACAATAAATCGATAGCTTCTTCAGAAAATCCATCTCCATATAGAAAAATAAAAATTTTCGACAAGTAAATTATACAACTGAAATGCATTTAATCCACCGTCTATGATATTCAGATGAACAGAAATCAATATGTTGTAATAATGCTCTAAGCAATCCATTTTAATTTAGATAACTAGCAGATCGATATTAGCTTTTAAGCGCATTTGAATCTCCATCGAATAAAATAAAAAAAGAACCACTTAACCATTATATGAAATGCACATAATAATGATAGGATCGAAAGTCACAAAATCATTAGAAACGAAAAAGGAAAAAAGTAGAATCGATTAGAATTTCAAGAAAAAAAATCAATATTTTTGAACTAGGAGAAGAAATAAGTCATCTTTACTCGTTCTAATATGGAACATTGTGGCATCTCTATTTCACAAAAGACACAGAATGACATGTTACAGTGACTTCATTTTGAGAAAAGTTAAGGTATCAGACTATTTCCGACAACTTTAAAAAAAAAAAAAAATGAAAATATGCGGTTTTTTTTTTTTTGATTTATTTAGTTCATTTAAAAAAAATATGCTAAAATTTAGAAGAGAAAAAGAAATTATTTCTAAAATAAGAAAAAAATGGTAAAACTTTACAAAAAATTACATAAACGGGGCCCATTCTGTACCATAAGTTTCTGAACAAATTTTCAACTTTGATGTGTTGCTTTGCTATTCATTTTTTAAATGACCATCAGAATAAGAGATATTTAAATTTTTACTAAAACTAGAGCACTTTCTATTAGTAATTATGTGAAATTGCTTAAAACAAGTGATAAAAAAAAAATTAAGTCAATTCCTACTTAGATCAACAAAGAAAATTTTTATTTTAGCTACTTTTTATTAAATAGTTACAATATAAATATGTATATACATAAGACAGAATCACAACATTAAGTGGTAATTAATTTATTAATTATCATAAAAGTAAATTTTATTAATTATCATAAAAGTTTTATTAATTATCATAAAAGTATCGTATTGTCATCCAAAACACAATCGTGTACATAAAATTTTAGTTCAACTGAAAGCTTTAAAACGCGAGAAAAAAAAAAATCTTTTAAAGTTTTGACCCAAGTCGCTAAAAATGAAACCAACGTGGCTGTATCTGTAATTCTTTAAATAATTAATTTCAGTCAATTAGTTTTAATTAATTATAATTAAATTACCGTATTTTTACCCCAAACAGTAGTGTATAGAAAATTTCAGCTCAATTGAGAGCTTTAAAATGTATTTTATTAACGATTGAAAATTCCACCAAGATAAATAAATATATAGAGAGTGTGAGCTAATAGTAGGAATTGAAAAACAGGGATTATATTCACATCAGGGACCATAAATTTTGTAATAAGAGTGATTGATAAATCTGAAGGTTAAAATACTTCTATTATACAGAATTATACATAAATATTTCAGTGAATTATTTTCAAAACTTTTTGAGCAATCGCTGTCCCCGTTTGAGCATTTTCAAAAAAAAAAACTTTTCAAGTAATACGCATTTTTAAGTTTTACATCTTGTTTTAAGTAGTGACATCTGCTTTTATTTAAACACTTGTAGTTTTTATTCTGGTGAATAGAAAATAGTATAAACTTAGCATTTTCATAAAGCTTATAAGATAACTTATAAAATAAAACCCCCCGAAAAATTTATCAATTTATGGCAAAATTCACAATTTTAGCATAGTCTGAAACCCTAAAGGTTTACATAAGGGGAGAAATCAAATTTTTTACTATATCCATAATTTAATATATATATATATATATATTCAATTCATGAAATATTGAAAAACATACGATGATGGTGTTTACTAACGTCGCACTCTAAAGCGACTTGAGAGCTATTGGCGACGGACCTCATAATTCTGAACCACGGTCAAGTGACGAGGACAACACTTGAGCTGGCACCCGCTTCTTTGAAATTACACACCACGCCAATAGGACATTGAGCCTCGATAGATTTAACATGCATCAGCCCCTCTACCAGGTAGGTCTTCAGTGGCATTTGGTTTCGAACTCATGTTACCTCGGCCACGAGCTCGTGACCGTTCATTTGGCTACCGCGACCACCATAGCAAGATGGAAGAATAAGATTTGGAGGATGAATAAGAATGCTAGTTAACTTAAACATTCATATATTCTCGCATTTTTTAATGGTTTAACAATAAAAACCTTATCTTTTGGGTTTTTTTTAAAAAAACCAAGAAATTCACTTGAAATATAAATTTAAGAGTTAAACTTAAGATTTAAAAAATAAAACAATATTGCAACAATTCCTTCGAAAAACTGACAACTTCTAAGAGAGTAATTTAAGGGTAAATTACAAATACATAAAAAAAAATCTTATTCAACAAAGTTTCAATCAATTAGTTCAAGTTATATTTGAAATCATTGTCTTCCAAATACATCAAAAAAGTATTTATCTGAAATTTTAAATGATGCTCATAATTATAAATCGTAATAAACGGTTAAGTTATTATGAGTAAGTTATAATGAGCAATTTTCACCTTATGTATTGTTTCGAATTATTGTATACAAAATAAAAATATATTCCGAAAGAATAAAAAAAAAACTGGAGGAATGAAAACATTAAAAATCAAATTATTTATTAAAAATGAATATTAAGGAATACTAAGATAAGCATTCCTGTTTCTTGATATTTAAAAAAAAAATCCTTTATGGAAACTAAAAATTATTTTTTTAATCCGAAGAAAAGCAGGCAACCTGATAATGAAAAATACACTGCTAATCACATTTAATTTTCATTTGATTCTAGCGCAAGAGTAAAAAATCCTATGAACAAAGAACAAGGAAAAAATCAAACTCAAAAATTAACACGAAAAAAAAAACCCCTCAAGAAATAGAAGATGGCAAGAGAAAAGTCATCTTCACAATTTATCTTAAGCCGCTAAAAAGCAGACAGAAGAGAAAAATCCATTTCAAAAAATCAATACAAATACACGTAAGCGATCGTAAAATGGAGATTACAAGGGGATGCAGCGCAAAACATTAGGCAACGACATCCGAAGCACTCCTCCATTTTCAACAAATACCTAATCCCCTTTCACGCCAATCCATATCTCTCAATACTAAAAGAACTAACTCCAAAGCAAATAAATAATTACTTAAAATAAAAGACAAATCTCAGTTTTTCGGCAGCTATGAACCATGCTCTCAAGAAAACTTTAATTATTTAGATGCTTAAAAATGACTAATATGATCTTTACTACTATTTACTTGGAAGCTGTCGCGACATGAAATAATCCCTTCCTTTAGCCAGCACATAAATCGATACGAGTTGGGTCACGGTGGTGTGTCATGCAGAATAGACCCATCCGACTGAAATACGGAGTTGCTCAGAGCGAGAACAGAAATGGGAAGAAATGTTCTGGTGATGATGCTTTACGAATGCGTTAAAAAAAGTACTTTTGTTTGTAAAAATCTAAATTTTTGTATTGTTTATATAAGTAGCATTAAAAAAGCAAAATTTATAAATTTAATCCCTTATAGTTTGATTCTCGAATACTGAGACAAATATTTTTGAAAAATTTTTACTGAATACTTAAAATGGTTTAAAAACTAATATTTGTGTAGAGTCAAAACTGTTAAAAAAACGAAGCATTTCTAACAAATTAATCACTATTTGTTAATAAATCTTTAGCAAACGATTATTTTCTTTGTAATTTATTTAAAAAAATGGTCATTAGTCATTTCATAAATCGTTCGCTTTAAGTGAAAAAAATATTCGTAGTTGTAAACTCGTTCATCGACAATATTTTTAAACAACACTAAAAAACACAACAGAGCCATTTTTCATTACGTATCGCTTCAGATTATGCTACTTTAGCACCATAAAAAAAATTTAATAAAATTATTTTAAAAGTACAACATATAATTTAAATGGAACTCAAAGGGAAAAAAAACCGGCTTCATAATTATAAGAAAAGTTTTGTGTGAAAGACGAGAAATATAGGGAAAGAAATTATGTATAAACTAAAGGAGGAAAGCAGACGATTTTTTTAAAAATATTTCACAAAATGCGCACATATTTAAGCATTATACTTTAATATGAATTAGTTCGAAATATTATTCCACATACTTCATAAATCTATTTTAAAAAAATGAATTGTAATCTTCCAATTTAAAATAAAATTAATAGCAATAATTTTAAATAAATTTTAGGACATTTGCACACATAATTTGAAACATAGTTACATTTAAAATAATAAATAAATAAATCCATATTCAACTAGATGGGAAATTGAACTTGGATCAATTTTCATAGCAATTTCATTCTCCAATTCATAACCTTCCATGTTAATAAACAGAAAAACGCTAAGAAATTCTTTTAGCTAATTCTTTAGATTACTCACAAGCATTTTTAATGCCAAAAGATAACGGTTAAATAATCTATACTATTTTTTTTCATATATTTCAAGAATAATTATTACTTTTACCTCAAACAAAAGTTTTAAGAACAAAGGTAGATAGCACATAATTAAAAATAAAGAAAAAAATATAAAAAAAAAAAACATTCTTGTTTGATACTTCTAAAACATTAGAATTAAAAAAAAATGAAGAATTGTTCCATTTAAAACAGCAAAACACACTTGGCAAATTAATTTCAGGTAAAGAGACCAAAATAAAAACCTTTACCGTATCATTATAAATGAAAGTTGAAGAAAACATTAGTAAAATGAGATGGTACGTTCAAAACGTGAATATTTTCTAACCATTATAATTCAATTTTTACTAATTCTGGAAAAATTTTTACATATACAGTACCCTTTTCTGATGTACTCAATTAGGAAATGCATGCAATAGTTTTTTTCATTTGACCTTTCATGTAAACAATTACTTATACGATCCAAACGACGCTTAATCTTTAACTAGATGAAGGAGTAGGCGAATAAACCCCAATTCGGCTAGCCATGAAACTAGTAACCGTAACCACTCGACTAAACTAAAATATTGTAAAACATTTTCAAGAAACTATCATGATGTTAAGCAGAGCATATTTATAGTTTAAAACGAAGATCAATTGAATTCGTAACTCGTCCATTTTTATTATTAGTATTTATTTGTCTGTATATGACGTCACACAATCACTGATATACGAGTATTTATGAAAATTTAACATAGCACAGGCTTCCTTTAAAAAATATACTCTAATATAATAAGAGTCTGGGAAAAGTTTTCGAGAATAACTGGACTTCTGTGTTGCTAAGGGATAACACAAAAATATATCCAAATCAGAGCTAAACAAATAAAAAAGCCTTCAAATCTATTTGGGCGGAGTAGTTCGCAACGGTTTACATAAAAGTTGCAACAAAGGAACGAAAACTAATAATATATAGGTCATTTCTCAATGGTCGTATCAGCATTTCCTTTTCCTTAGGAAATTCGATAAGGTTATACTATGAAGATATTTTTTTAAAGAAAGGAGGAATTGGGTGCAAATCCATCCGTTGCAAAAAAAAGAGAGAAAGAAAGAGAAAATGTTCGCATTCAAGAAGTAAGGGAATATATTTAAAAGCCTGATATAAATACTCCTGCCTTTGTATTGCAAAATATCTTCCAAGTTGCAATAGAAATAAAAGAGACAGCGATGAGTAAATAATCTATTTATATAAAGATCATTTTGAAATACGAACACGCACAATATACCGGGTGGTTATAATTAAAGTTACACTATTCAGAGGCCCGAAGAACCTGTTCTGCTTATCGGATTTTGATGAAAGTTGGAATATATGCTATATGGACAATGGGGAAAAGATTTCTGCAATAAAAAATACTACAAATTTGGACCACCAGGTGGCTTTTATCGAATATTCCTTATGCAAATCCGTAAAACCTCTAATTAAACTTGCAGTCAGCCACAGAATCATTCAGCGCGTATTTGTCATCGTTCATCATTCCTGCTTTACAGGAACGACAATGTTTTCAAACCACTATATTTATGAAAGTTGGAGCAACTCCTCATACTGGGCGCCAAGTCAAAGCACTGCTTAGTGCTAACTTGGGCGATAACCGTGATTATCCAAATATTTTCCGGATGCATGGCCTTCTCGCTCACCCGACTTAAATCCCTGTGATTTCCGGTTGTGGGGATTTCTAAAAGACCGTGTTCGTAGACGAGGAATTAGGGCTTTACCTGATTTGAAAGCTAGCATTATACGCCATGTGGCTGAAATCCCTCGTGAGTTGCTTCGTGCTACCATTGAAAACGCTATAATGCGCTTTCAACAAGTTATTGATACCAGTGGAGCAGATATTCGGCGTATTCTGTACTTGAGTAAATTTTAATGATTCTAACATATTTTTTTGTCTTTCTTTGGGCACCACATTTCTTCCTAGTGATCAAAATTTGAACAATTTTTTTTATTGCAGAAACCTTTCCCCATGCGGTTCATATAGCATATATTCCAAACTTCATCAAAATCCGATAAGAGGAACGGGTTCTACAGGCTTTTGAATAGCGTAACTTTAATTATAATATATGTATATGTATTATCTCCAATGCAATAAAAAAAATTTTTTGATCATTGTAGTATTTTAACGAAGTAAATTCAACCATAACTAATGGACTAAATTTACGTGACGTCATAGTACCATGATAACTGCAATCAGTTCATAATTTCATGTGACATTAGTCACATGATAAATGAAGCCACGTGTTTTCAGCCAATTGCTTTATAAGCTTCGCTGTTGCCAACTTTTGCGTCTTGTACATTTTTTTTTTAAAGTACATATTTATCAACAATAATACTGCGCATACGTAAACAAAATGCACTTGATTCAAAAGTACACGTATTCTATAAGAACATCTTTAAATTTTGAAAAACCTTTCGAAGAATATTAATATTCGAACATCCATACCCAATTACTAAATTTGAAATTTTATTTAAATTTTACAAGTAGAACAGCTAGTAAAAGTCTAATGTCAGTTTTGAATTCAATGGGGGAAACACGTGATTGCATTTATCATGTGACTGTCATGAATTACGACATAGTAACTTTCATTTTTCAAAAATCGATAACAGAGACACTCACATTTGACATTTCTCTGGATGAAATTGAAAGACCTATTTCTTTCGAGATTCATTTTGTGTACGTGCGTAAAAAATGCCTAAGTTAAAGAAACTTAATCGAATTGTCGCCAAATTTCTGATTTAGATTGATTGATTGTTTATTAAAGTCACCGTGAAGTAACACACGATGGCTATTAGTGGAATGTCCAATGGAACCTCGCTTACTGTAAGGTGTTTAAAAGGGCAAACTGGCCCTCTAAGAGACAATCACCAACGCACTCGGCCTTTATTCTAATAAAAAATCTTTTTAGTTATTATATACAAAAAAAAGGGAAGTTTAACATAATTTATTTAAACAGGGATTACATAATTTCAAAATACAAAGAATATATGCATAGGATACAAAAGGGGGGGGGAATACAAAACACATACCAATTCAGCAAAAATGCAGAATGAGAGACAAGGGCGTAGCTACCGCCGTATCAATGATACGGGGCCCCCAACATGTGTTACTACAGTCTCACTAAAGGCCGCGGTAGCCGAGTGGTATAGGTATCGGATCGTGGATGGCTTAGTCACGAGTTCGAGCCCAGTACCACTAAAGACCCGCCGTGTAGGGCAGCGATGCACGTTAAATCTGTCGGAGCTGAAACGTCCTCCCGATGGTGTGGTATGAGTTAGGAGAGGGGGTGCCAGCTCAGGTGTCGTCTACGGCACTTGACCATGGTTCAAAATTACATGGTCCGTCGCCAAAAGCCCTCGTGTAACTAAAACAGTGGGACGTTAATATTCACTCACTCACTCACTCAGTCTCACTAACAGGGCTCCCATACCTAAAAAAGGGCCCCGAAGGGATTTTGATACAGGGCCCCTTCAGAGCTAGTTACGCTAGTAATGAAAGAAAAAAAATTATTCTAATATGGTAGCAAAGGTAAGGGGTGTTAGGGCTCTCATACCTAAAAAAGGACCCCGAAGGGATTTTGATACAGGGCCCTCAGAGCTAGTTACGCTAGTAATGAAAGAAAAAAAATTATTCTAATATGGTAGCAAAGGTAAGGGGTGTTGTAACATATCTTTAATACAAATATACAAGTTAGTTAAAAAAAAAAGACAAATATTCATTGGTCGGATTATTGATTTGTTTGTATGACGCCACTACTCGCTGTCCATACTGCTTTTTTGCTTTCATATAAATGAATCACCATTTCTCGGGAAATGATTCATTTTGCATTTCTTTAGCTATACTTTACCTCAACACAACGAAAAAGAATTGAATACAACAAAGTTTGTTTATCAATAGTAGAAGTAGCCTTAATAGATTGTTTTAATTAACATGGAAAGAAAGTTTTTTAATAGTAAGGAACCATTATATATTTTAGTATTTTCGGACGAAGAGACGAAATATTTTAATTAGAGGACATGAGAACAGGTACTGTGGTCAGCGTCTTTAACAGAACTGCTAAGATAATTGGGAGTAGTTTTTAAACGAAAATATTAAAAAAAAACAAGTAATATAAAAAAGTTTTTAATTCCTACTTAGATCAACAACGAAAAATTTTATTTTAGCAACTTTTTATTAAATAGTTACAATTATTATAAATATGTATATACATAGGACAGAATCACAACATTAAGTGATAATTAGTTTTTTTTTAATTATCATTAAAGTATCGTATTGCCCTTTTAATTTCGGTCCAACTGAATGCTTTAACACGTGAGAAAAAAAAACCTTTTCAATTTTTTACACAAGTCCCCCGTGGCTGTATTTGTAATTTTTTTAAATAATTAATTTTAATCCATTAATTTTATTAATTATAATTAAATTATTGTTTGTCATCCAAAATGATCCTATATATAAAATTTCAGCTCAATTCAGCGCTTTAAAATGTATTTTATGAACGATTGAAAATTCCACCAAGATAAATAAATAAATATACAAATATATAAATAAATAAATAGATAGATAGTGCGAGCTAATAGTAGGAATTGAAAAACGGGCCATCTTTTAATGTAACTTGAATAGGAAATAATATCCAAGTTGGATTTGAATTAATATGGTTTGAATCCGTAATACGGAATTAGAGATTAACCACCGTCTCTAACTTTAATCAATTTATTTTTAAGGACTTTAATAACAGAGGCGAGGAGCGAGAATACCCGCCTCCACATAAATTATAATAATCAAATATCATTTAAAAATTATTATTATTATTATGAGCCTTAATCCAGAAAATATTGTGAAGTACATGATAAATAGAAAGTTTATTATTTATTGAACTAAGAAATATATATGTATCGTTAAGATTTGAGAAGTAAAATTAATATAATCATTCTCTGCCCGAAAGACAGTATTGTAGGGTTTTTAATTTCAATCTGAAAATTAAAAATTTTATAAAGGGACTCCCGATAAGAGATACACACTGAGAAAATCCAGTCTCAGAGATTTACAAGCGGAATGTCCAAGGGAGAACCAAACTTGCGCTAAAGTGGTGATTCCCAAAGTTGTCTATATAGACCCACAGGGGTCCATGAGATCGAAAATATAATTTGGAGGTCCATGAGGTGTAAATGGCGGTCTACGATAGTGACTCTCACTAAACAAGATCATGACTTTAATTTTAAAAGAAAATATTTTATCAACCCTATTAAACAGATTTATTTACTAAATTTAATGAAGTTAATTTGTAATTACAACGATCATCATTTAGGCGTTTCTTACCAGAATTAAGCGAAGAAGCTAATATTGGACATCCCGAATTCTCCTAGTTCCTCAATTTGTTACACACAATCTGCCAGGAAAAAGACGTTTAAAACTATGTTCCGCATTTAAATGGCCTTTATTCAGATTTTGAAACTCGGTTTGAAAATGCTTTTTCTATAGTAATACCACAGTAGGCAATGAATTAATATGGCCACATTGAAAGAAAGAAAAAAAAAACAATGTCATATTACAAGAGGAACCGATCGGAAAGGGCACTAAGAAGATCTTAAAGCAAAGTTTAGAAACGAATATCATACACACAACAATTTTGGAGGCACCAGAATGGATGAAGCACCAGATTCATCCCTCCCATTAAAAGCATTTGTTTGTTACTCAGTTACTTTATGTAATTATTATATTTTATGTATTTATTAAATTTTAATTTAATTAACATGTGTGTCTTAGGTTTTTAAACACTATACTTCCCTACAGTTAAAAATTTTAATCTTTTAAAGTAAGTATAGCTCTATAAACCCGCTGTTCAAAAGACATTTAAGTAAAAGAGATTTTCAAAAATTCATTATTAGGTAAGTAAGGTTCTACCCCAAATCGAAAAACATGGCAAGGGGTCTATGAGACAAAAAAGTTTGGGAACCTCTGCTCTAAAGGGTTCAAAACAACAAACTGGCCCCCTCCCCTAGGAAACAAAGAAGGCTATTATGTGTGGCGACAAACCTTGTAATTTTATAACCTTGATGATTACAGGACCTGAATTTGCATTCCAGTCCCGAAACTTTCACACCATGCCAACGCGAGGACTTAGAACCTCAACAAATTTAACCCCCAATATTAATCCCCTTACAAGCCGAGTCTAGTGGCATCAGAACTCGACCCCATGACTTAAAGGAAATATCGCTCACGCCCGTGACCACTTAGTAACTGGGATCTGTTAGATTAATTGAATCATTGACTGAGGTCAATTGTATGTAATACAAAAATAAATTATTGTAATTAAAAAAAAACTTTCTCACGTATTGACTCAATAATAAATATGCAAAGTAATATTTCAAGTAAATTACAAATTTTTCTATTAAAAAATATCTTAAAAACGAATTTTAATCTCTGGATTTCGCACCGAGATCGTGGTCAATTTACATTAATTTTAATACTTTTCTCCTTTTCTTTTAAAATTGCTGATGCACAAAATCCCTCAAGGAATACTTCAGAAAAGGGCACATATCTTTAAAAAACGGGGAAAAAATTGATTGTTTGCATGCAAAGTGCATAATAAAAAAAATTTATTCTAGAAAGAATAAATTGCCATATTAATTCACCCTCCCAAATAAAAAATTTTAATGATGAATTGCTATCCTTCCTATTTTGGTCTTTTTAAAAAAAATTTAATTAAAATTTCTTTTTTAAAATTTTTTGGG
>BMAV01024429.1:0-43991 GCA_019973955.1 Trichonephila inaurata madagascariensis | reverse complement strand
ATTTTTTTGATATCTATAATTGATACCTATAATTGATATCTATAATTCATATCTAAATATATTGAAACCTAAGTATTAGCATTTAGCAATCAATTGTGTATTGAAGAACATTCTTATAACTATATCATCTTGATTAAAAAACACAGGATATGTAAATAATAATTCAAATCAATTTCTAAATTTGAAGTAAAGTTATTGTTTATGCTCTGGTAATTTGTACTCCAAAGTGGATTTTCACAAAGCCAATTCTTAGTGGATCTCTACTTCACGAAATAAACATGATTTCTAAGTTTAATAGTTAAAAAAATGGAAATTTTTTAATCAACAAGCCACGTAACCCACTTTGAGAAGCGATTTCTGTAAGATTCGTTCTTAACGAATTTCTATTCAACAAAAAAAAAGATATAAGAATCAAAATTCAATACTATAGGTCTAGTAGCTCGAAAACTGAAGGTTTTTTATATAATACACTCCAATACATCTAACTCTACCCGCTCCTCTTCCCCGTAGCAGTCGATTTCCGTAAAATCAATTCTTAGCAGTTCTCTGTTCAACGAAAAAAACTGGCTTATCAAATATCAAGTCTATAGATCTAATAGTACGAAAACGCGCGAAAATATTTATTTATAACGCTCTTCGAGAGTCGATTTTCACAGAACTCCTTTTGAGGGAGATTTTTACTTAATGAAAGGAATGTTCCTACTAAGTGTCAAGGCTGTAGAGGGGTCTAATAGTTCAGAAGGGAATATATTTATCTATAACACCACTAAAGCCCTCGCAATATTCCTTGTAAGGTTATTTTCACAACACTTTCGTAGTCGATCTCTACTCCATGAAAAGAAAATGTCTACCAAATTTCACGTCTTTAAGTATAATACTTAAATAACGGGAATATTTTTCTATAACGCCCCTTTAACCCCTCTGCAGGTCTAATACTTCAAAAGCTGGAATAGTTATCTATAAAAAGGCATTTAACTCCTTGAAACCCTATATGGGGGGTCGATTTTTGCAAAACCCTTTCGTAGTGGATTTCTACTCCACGTAAGGAACACGCCTATCAAATTTCAGTTGAGTAGGTCTCATAGTTATAGAGATACCATGATGAGTGAGTCGCTTTTCTCCTTTAAATACCGTAAAAAATTCGCCTTAGAACGCTCACTTTAAACACGAAAAATAAGATTGAAATTTACGGGTGCGCGTTATATGTTCCGTAAAAAATGACAGCTTCTGAAACAAAGAAAGAGATAAGTATTAAAAAATTAGATTTCTACATATATCGAAATATATCGTCTATTTGAAAGAAATGAGGCATTCCCTATAAACTTAAAGAGAGAGGGTTGTAGTTTTATAAAAAATAAATATTTTTTTTAAAGTTTCAAAAATACCTCGAATAAATGACTTTAAAACTAAAAAGCTTTGTATGTGTAGGTTTCGGTTCTTCCCTAAAAGGGGTGCGTTATACAGCGAATATATCTAAAAAATAAAAATCTCGGCTTAAAAATATATGTCCCCTTATACACTTGAATTTGCTGTATATGGATCCCTTTATGCAGTGTATTTGAAAATCGTACAAAACGTAGTTTCAAAAATCCTTGTATTAATTGTTAGAACAGCGTTTCTCAAACCATGGGGCGCGAGCATATTGAAAAGTTGAAAACAAAAGAATTAAAAAAATTGTTAATTTACTGAAAGAAAACAAACCAAACATCCTGACATAATAAAAAAATAAAATGCACATTTTTGACCTCTTGCATGTACTAAAATGTACCAGTTAACTATACAAAGTATTTTTATCATTAATTTAACAATACTAGGATAAGAACGAATTTTAATAATTACTAGTAGTCCCCATATTAGGAAAGTCATATATAAAATATTATATATAAAATTATCCGCTTGTCTTACGGTAATTTTGTATGGTTTTATAATTAATTCATATTTAACACCGATTAAAGAAGTTTTTTCCGATTCGCTCCATTGGCAGCCTGTGTGTGTTTTCCCATGTAGGCGTGTGTATATGATGTATTGGGGTGGGGGGCTAGGACTGAAAAAGCAAATAATCTTAAATAAATAAAGCCCAGCTACTTGTGACCTGGTCCTTTGGCTACATTCCAAAGCCTTCGATATAATTTTATGGATAGCATTGCACAGAAAAGATCACACTTCGGAAATACGTATATATACGTCCGGGGAAAATAACGTTTTAACTGACCGAGACTCTTATATACGTTAATGGAATTTAAGAGGGAGTAAAGTCAGTATCATGGTTTAGCATCAAAAGTACACTATTACATTTTAATTCATTGCGTACATTGAATACTAGGGGGATGAAAATTTTATGATGAAATATTGGATCACGGATATTAAAAATTTGAGAAGCAATATGTTAGAGCATTTTTATTTATGAACTGCAAAAATAAAAAAATTCATTTATCACTAAGTACTTTAATTATTGTTACTTCATCCTATTACATCATAGGATCATTTTATCTCACCTTCACAAACAATTTGCTTTTGCTTAGACCGTAAGGAAAAATTACATATTTCATGTGAAGACATTTTATTCGTAACTTTGTGAGAGAAATTTTGAAAATAAACTGATAATTAGAAGCAGAATTAGAAATAGCAATGATTACAATTTTTTTTGTGTTTTATTGCGCACGTGCGAATTTCATATCTAATATAAAAAGTTTAAACATTTGAGTTGCTTAAAATACTGAATTATGACATTTTAAAGGCCATATATACAGTAGAATAATATTATTGATATTGTTTCTCAAAAGTTTCTCCGATAAAATCCATTTAAAGAAGAATTTAGAAGTAAATTCTCATTATAAGTCATGTCATAATAAATGTCATAATAAGTTCTGTTCATTAAATTTCCATGAAACATTCTTTTTTAGAGTTTCTTAAACTTTGATTTAATTTTCAGTTAATTTTTTGAGTCAATGAATCTGATTAACTTTGATGCTCTTTTTGAAAGAGATTTTCGTTTCTCTTGGTTTCTATTAGAAAACTAAATATGTATTTTGTAAATATAATCAACAGGGAAATAGTTGTATTATTAGAAATATACATTTAAATCATAGGAAGAAGCTATTATTTAGTGAAAACGTAAAAAGAGACAAATATTGTTTTCAGATTTCAAAATCAGGAAGTTACGAAATTTATTATATATTTAAAAATATCATCAAACTCTGTCAGAAATGAGTTTTGGTTCAAAATAACAACCTGGCAGTCAGTGGCTTATATACCAATGGAATAGGCGGTGTCATGCATCGGGGTACTCGGACCCGCACCACCAAGCAAATTGGACTTGCGATAATTTCTCCCAAATTTGAGCTATAAAAATAAAAAATTGCAACATAACCATGATCACAGCAATTCAGTTGAAAGTAATTTTGAACTTGCAGGGAATTCCCCTAAACTTTTCCGTTGTTAGTTTAGTTTTGTGAACTTTACTTATTGAAAAGTTTATATTATTTTTCATTTTTCTATAAAATGTTACGTGAAAATAAACAGTTACTAGAAAGTTCCATGAAAAATTTTAACCACATAATTATTAATACATCTTAAAAAACCAACACAAGAGGCAAACTCTCCTCTCCTCTTTTGTAGAGGTTTTAGGTGTCGTCCACGTCAATGGACCATGTTCAAAGTTACGTGGTCCGTCACCAACAGCCCTCGTGTAGCTGAACAGTGCGACGTTAATGTTCACTCACTCATTGTTCACTAATGAGGTTTTTTTTTTTTTTTTTAATAATTATACTTACGACTATTATTATTGTATTGAAGGAAGCAAAGTTTTCTTTAAAAATCAATATTGTATTGAATTTTCGTGTTCATGCTTATTTTTTGTATCATTTCACCAATGTCTATCTCCGGTGGACCCTGAAAAACAAATAAGTAATGGATTCTCTATGACGTTTTGCGGCGTGACATCACTCTGGAAAGGACAACCTTTTACAAATTGTTGGCTTGTGGGATATCCTACATATATACAGAATCTTAGGGTGAAAAAAATTCCTTGAGGGTAAGAAGACGTTTACTTTTTTTATCAAGTGTTTCAAAATTTTATTCTCATAGTATTTAGCATCATTTTTAAAGTTTGGTTTAGCAAAAAATGATTGTTAAGCTTTTAGACGACATTTACTTCCATACCATAACACCCGACGGCCAACTTGCCTTTTTCAAAATAGCTGCGTCTTTGCGGCGTTTTTTGTTTGAAATATATTGAATCTTCATTTTGCCTATTATGAATGACAGAAGAAACTATGCTTCATCCGAAGTTGTCCATGCTTTGTATCTACTTTTGAAATAAATAAAGCGGCCAAGAGCATTTTCTTCGTTTTTCTAAGGTCTAAACAGACATTTGATGACAGACTGGAACATTTACTTTTATATAGACAATTTTCTTTATCTGACCATAAATTGTCGATTGCTATATCTATAGTTTCTTTCCCATAGTTTTTTGAGGCAAAGACTTTAATTCTTTTCAACTTTTCTCTTTCATTAAGGAATTCTTTTCGTTCCTATGTATTTTTCCTGGAGCTTTTGACTTCGAGCCAAATTTTATTTCTTTTTCAAGTTTAGATATTAATACAATAGAAAAACATCTTTTTTGATTTTTATATTCTTTATTATTTACAGAATTTGAACAACCATCCTTCAAAAATTGTAAAATTTCGTTCCTGGTTTGTGGATCCAATTTCAGTACTGCAATTGAGTCCCACTAATAAAAATGGTTAGATTGGCAACTTAAATCTTTCATTTTTCAAATAAAACCATTAGTAAAACGATAAAAATTCATCATAAATAGATGTATGCTTTTAAAATTGGTCACACTTATATCGAATCAACCCGTAAATGCTGCTTAATATCATCGGCACCACTGTGGGAAACACTAAACTCTGTACGACACTTTTCGCATCTAATATCTGAGGGAGTATCTATTTGCTTAATAAACGGATATTTTGCTTACAAGCTAACATTGAACGAACACTTGTGTTTTGGCATTTTATCTTATGATTCTAAAAAGAAGTTTAAATTTTATTTACTACAGGAACATATCAAACAGCAACAAAACAAATAGCGAGACATGGGCGAACGAAAAATCTGTCAAACAAATAGTCAACAAAGTGCGGGCGATGACGTCTCGGCCACTCTCGCCTATCTTCGCGTCGACCGACGACGCGGTCTCGCTCTCACACACCGCTTGCGTCCGGCTGACTCGACTGCTCAAATTTTCGCGTGGTTTCCGAAAACGGGACAATTTTGCTTCTCAGAGTTCATTTCGAGTACATCAGGACTCGTAATTATAAAAAAAGGACAGTCCCGTTTAAAACGTGAAGTCTGGTCGTGTTAGGTATGACAAATGTCTCAATGAAAAATAAAGAAAAGAAATAAATGAGTGTCAAGAATAAAGTAATGCCTCATCTTTACTGTCTCATTCTATCTTTTGACTCTGATTACAGTCGTCAGTAGAAACTTGTTTTCCGACTCACCCTCGTATATAAGCGTTATTCATCTTTTTAACTGTTTAATTAATAACGCATATTACTCATGCTTCAAAAAATTATCTTATTTTTGAATTAGGGACCATTAATACAATCTATCCTCTTTTTGAGAAATAAAAAAAATTATAACATAATTTTTTGTATTGTTACGAATTTTGTGTAAATAATTTGTATTTGAGTGTTTAATGCATTTATATTACTCTATGTTATGTTTGTGCATGTTAAAATTGTACCATTATTCACAGCAAGTACGGCCCTTAAGTTATAATGGCGATTCAATGAGAACTTGGCGAAATCTTGAGGGTAGAGCCAAATTGGCATCATTTTTGGTGACCAAGTTGGCGACAATTTTGGCGTCATTGGCGACCATGTTGGCGAGTTCGGAACCCTCACAGGTCTTGGCCAGAAAGTAGTGGATCTCTCCACTAATGTCACGGTGGCTCTATATTTCTGGAAGTTTCTGTCGCGCCTATAAATGAGATGCTTGCCGGGACGTCGAGGTCTGGATTAAACCATCAGTAGTGGATTGTTTTTGACTAGTGATTAGCTCGGCTGTGCTTGTGAATAATCTTTTACTTGCGTGTAATTTAAACACTGGTGATTGTGTTTGATTGCTGTTGAAGGTGTGAAGACCTTCCGGGATTTACTCTGTGAATATTGCGCAGATCCTGTATTTAAAAAGTTGGACTTTTGATAATAAATTCGCATCGCTCTTGATGAACTGTTTTTTTTCTTTGTGATTGTTCTGCATAAAATCCACGAACCCTCGGATCTACGTAACAGTTTTTTGGCAGCGGTGGGATTTTATGCCAATAACAAGAGCGATGGATGAGCAACTGAAGGCTCTGTTGGAAGGTATCAGTATACTTGTGAAAAACGGCCGCAAGAGAGACTGAGCAAAAAATGCGCGAAAAGGTCTGGAAGATATGCGAAAGCCAAGAAGAAACTAGAATGAGAGTTAAAAAAGGATAGAACGGAGAAATGTCAGGAAGATCTGAAGGAATTCTCTAGAAAAAGAAAATCGACAATGTTGAAGAAAAATAGCCCAAACGTAAAATGGAAGAAAAATAGCAGTAGTTGAAGAAGATACAGAAGAAAGTAGTAGAAGAAATAAGAAAGATTAAAAAGGAACAAGTTGAGGTGAAGGAGTGGCTGAAAATTTTAGCCTTATATCACAGCGTATGGAAGATCTTGAGATAAAACTTCTAGCTGGCGAAATGAAAAAACAAAGGTGTGTCTGTGTCTGTCTTTTCAAGAGCCGATTGCTTGCTTCTCAGTGCCTGTAACTGCTTTTTACATTACCAGTAAAACTGTCAACCTATGACGAAAAAAACCAACTGGGGAGGTGTGCAAGAAGACTCATATTTCAATAATATCACGAGCTTTAATGGATGGACTGAAGGGGGTGAAAGCATTTCAACTAGCAGCATCCCATAGAGGAACACCGCCGAAATACTGCAGACTGTTCCCGACCCAGAGCGACTGAATTTGAACTCCCTATACTTAATGCTCTGGATCTTCGGTTAAGCCAAAAATACTCCAGGACTACGCACATCTTCCAGATGAAGAAGCAAGACTCAGAAACCGGAGAAAGCTTGCAGGGCATGCCGCCAAATGCAAGGCTTTCTGCAACCTTTTCAGGATTTCTTCAGCAAATGTGAGAGAAATGATTTCTGTCGAATATTTCGTGGACGGGCTAAAGGATGAAGAAATCTAGATGGCTGTAAGAATGGCAGATGTCAAAGATCTTAAATCTGCACTGTTATTTGCCCTGAAACTTGAGGCCGCCACTCAAGCTAGTTGCATAGACCGCCATTCCATCCGAGGAGCTAGAGTGACTGCAGATGCACCTTGTGAATCTCCATGGAGGAAGGAGGTAAAGAAATTAAAAGAGGAAATTCAAGATTTAGTAGCTCAACGTCAGAACCGGAGGAGACGTAGCATCACGTGCTGGGACTGTGGTGAACCAGGACATCTGAGAAGTAACTGCCCCGAAACAATAAGAAAGATCGCAGCACCAAGTGCTGGGGTGTTTTTGATGAGCAGGGCACCCTGAAATAACTGCCCTCGGTAAATCAAACATCCACACCGTGCAAATGTAATCGATTCACAGGGTATGACATTGGAAATTCATACAGAAAGAATCCCAGCACATGGAAATGCAGACGCCCTTTCGAAGACCCTGTCCTGAGAGTTGCAAATACTGTACTCGAGAATCGAAAAAGAAATTTGGCGTAATAGATCCAATAGTCGCCAAGTTACAACGCCATCAACACATCGGCTTATTGGACCCGTGGAGTGATGAGAACATTCGAAAAAAGATCCAACTGGCAAGAGTCGTCTGACGAAAGCCCAGCTGGCAAGGAACATCGCCTCTTTCCATCCTACAACAAAGCGTTACTGGGCTCTTTGGGATTACTCTCCATCTGAGAAATGGTGTTTTATATCGAAAAAGGGAGTCTGACGATGGAAAAACATTTAGGTGGCAATTAACACTCCCAAAGACAAGAGTTTCAACAGTCCTTAAGGAACTGCATGGTTGTCCAACTGGAAGTCATTTTGGTGTTATGAAGAACTTACAAAAAGTTCGTGAGCGCTTCATTTGGAACAATGTGCGTAATGACGTGGAAAAGTGTTGTCGCACATGTGAACCCTGTGCTGCACGCAAAGGTCCCAGAAAACGCACTAGAGGAAGACTGCAGCTGTATAATGTGCAAGCGCCTTTCGAACGAATAGCCCTTGACATACTAGGCACCCTTCCGAGATCATCAGATGGCAACAACAACATTCTGGTTGTCATTTACTACACTAAGTGTCCTGAATCCTATCCTATTCCCGACCAAGAGGCCTCGACTGTTGCAGAGGTTCTAGTTCAACACTGGATCTCACGATTCGGCGTCCCTCTACAACTGCACTCCGATCAGGGAGAAACTTCGATTCTGAAGTTTGCAAGGGCACAATATTAAATACTCGCCATCGACAAAACATAAGAGACAGCTTTGCATCCTCAGTCTGACGGCATGGTGAAGAGGTTCGAAATCGGACCATCAACCTGAACAGCCTCTCTCTCACGGTATCCATTAATCCAACAGGACTGGGACAAGAAATTGCCGCACACCAACGCCTACAGGGTGCCGTTCACGAGACCACCGTATTCCCCATTCCAGATGCTCTTCGGACGAGATCTTCCCACGATCTGCCTGCGGATCTTCGCCGTGCGGCGTACCAGATGCTCCCTTGGTGCCTGAGGGAGTATGTCGAGAACTTCCTGGCACGAATAGAAGGAAATACATCATCTGGTTAGGGAAAAGATCGGCTTGGCTTCCGAGAAGATGAAGACCCGATACGACGCAAAACAACCGGACACGACTTCCACAGAGAGGCGACAAAGTGTGGTTGGGATCAAGAAACGTCGCAAGGGACTCTCTCCAAAAGCTACAGACAAACTGGAAAGGTCCTTACACAGTCCTAAAAAGGACTGAGATGACGTTGTGGTGCGGATACGAAAATCACCACAAAACCGAGGTAATATATTACAATAGGCTAGCCCGCGCATCTTGGCCAGATGGACGAGATCGCTTAAGTGCAGACCATGGTCATTAATTATTTTGTAAATAATGTAAATTATTTCTCTTCTCTAATTTCTTTAGTTTTTTATTTTTAATATTGGAATTTATGTTTACATCCTACTTCATGTGCTTTGAATTTATTTGTATTGCGTATGCTGTGGAATACATTTGTCTATATGTGATTATCATGTGAGTAATTTTGCCTGTAAATAAATGCCTCTTACTCAAGGATTGTACTGCCGGGACGTGCAGTCTTTGAGAGGGTCAGTGTTACAAATTTTTGTGTAAATAGTGTAAATAATTTGTATTTGAGTGTTTAATGCATTTATATTACTCTGGCTATGTTTGTTGCATGTGCAAATTGTACCATTCACAAGCAATGCCGCCCCTTACGTTATAATGACGATTCAATGAGAACTTGGCGAAATCTTGGCGGTAGAGACAAGTTGGTGACTTTGGCGACCAAGTTGGCGACAATTTTGGCGTCATTGGTGACCATGTTGGCGAGTTCGGAACCATCTGGAATCTTCTAGAAAGTAGTGGATCTCTCCACTAATGTCACGAGCGGCTATATTTCTGGAAGTTTCTGTCGCGCCTATAAATGAGATGCTCACCGGGACGGCGAGAGTGCAAGGATGCATCGGCGAGTAGTGAGGATTGTTTTGACTAGCGATTAGCTCGGCTGTGCTTGTGAATAATCTTTTACTTACGTGTAATTTAAACACTGGTGATTGTGTGTGATTGCTGTTGAAGGTGTGAAGACCTTCGAGGATTTACTCTGTGAATATTGTTGCTGAATCTTGTATTTAAAGGATTGGACTTTTGATAATAAATTCGCATCACTCTTGATGAACTGTTCATTTTCTTTGTGATTGTTCTCTGCATAAAGTCCACGAACCCTCGGATCTACGTAACAGTATTATTATTATACATTACTTTAAACATATAAACATTTTCTGTTGTTTACTATTTACATGCTAAATGTTTAATTATTGTAAACTGATAATTTGTTTATTCAAAAACACACACGGTTTGTTTATTATTCAAATATTAAATATTAATTAATAAAAACTTATACCCAGTTCTTTTCAAAAACATATTTTCTCAATTAATCTATCATAAGCATCTACATTAAAAATATCAAAATGAACAATGCTTCTGATAATTACAACATTATTTGCTTTAATTGCAGACAATTATGTAAACAATTCCTACTCAACTTAATGAGTATCAGGTTTGTTGATGAATTTTAAAATGGAATTTTTTTTATAAAATTTCAACTTTTTCTATTTCTTGTTTATTTTTTTTACTGGATAAATTATGAGAATTAAGGAAATCTCCTAGCTTACCTTGTAAAATTAGCTTAAAAGAGAAAAACATATTCTGTCAACATTTGCATTAATTAGAATTTTTTTAGCTCATACAGCAAAGCTTTTAAAAGGATTTCACAGACATTCAGTATATGAAGAGTTTTTATATATATATATAATGAAGCTCATTTTCTTCTGTTTTTATTTTATAAGTTTTTTAAATCACTTTGAAAAAAATGGATTATTTTACAATGGATTAAAGAAAATTTGCTTACAAGTAACGCACATCATCAGGAATATTAAAAAGACCAAAGCATGGCTACCTTAAAATGTGTGTGCAATTTTCCACGCATTCTTTACATTTTCTCTTTTCGCATTCAAATAAAACTTTAAAATAGTTTCTTCCATATTGAGATACATTTTGAAAATTTGCAGTGTTTATTCGTTAAGGAGACAAAGTACGATTCAATTGACAAAAATCAGACCCAAAATCGAATGTGATTTTTTTAGTCTAAATTTTTTTTATGTAATTTTTTACTAGCTCACAAAATTTGATTGCTATAATTTTAAAAAAACACACAGTTATGATAAATTCTACGTTTATTTTTATTCGCATTCTCCAATGGCAAATCAAAATTTTAAACTGACTCTTATCACAGAAAGATAAAATAACAAGTTTGTCTTCATTTAAAGTGCTAAGACTTCTTTTTCTTCTCCTCTTAATACTTGGAAATGTTTTCACATAATGCTAATAGTACATGGAAGAAAAGTTGGAATGCATTTTCCAATCAAAGCAATACTTATTTTTTAAAAAATAGTTAAAGATAGAATTTACACATTTTTTAAGGAACTTTCAATAAGTATTCATAAAAAGAAGTATTCTACCAATACCAATCATGTTATTACAAAACCCATACCAACATTTCTTATACATAATTTAATGAACTGGTAAATCAAATTTCATACATGTACGTCAATTTCTGTAGGAGGGGTAGTATTTTAACCCTTAATCTACCGCATTATGATTAATTGTAGTTTTTCCATGCGACTTTTTTATTAATCATTACATTGAAAAATAAGGGGTATACATAAATCAAATACTGAACTATGGGAAATTTAATTCGTTAAAGCTAATTAACTAATTAAAGATATTGAACTGTAAAATTAATTATACGCACTGTTCACTTAAAATAAATAGTCAAATCGTTTTCCAAGGTCTTCATTAACATATAAAAAAATAAGACACTTGCCTTTTGACATTAAAACTATTTATTCGGAACGAAAATGACAGTCTTCGCTATCAGCGGAAAAAGCAATTTCTGCTATAAAATTATTCGCGTTCCCTTCTAAAATACTCATTATACAACCCGTGCTGCCATATATCTTGAAAGAGTGGATTTAAAAGAATATTCCTATCCCCCACTTGAGCAGCAATTTCCTGATCCATTATCCTCACTTCCCAACAGCCAATAGGAAGACTCGCTCTCCGCTCAGATTCTTCACTGCAAAAATCCATCGAGATGTCAAGATCAATGCCTCGAAGCCCCGCCTACTGGCCTGCCACCGCTCGTCTAATAGCAATGCTCCACACCTTAACATGAAAACTCAACGAAAGAACTGGTCGATGACCAATGTATTAATATGGAGGACCTTGGTCCCCCTCGCGCCAACGCCTGATGAACATAGATGTCTGAAGCTAAAAAGCTTCGACAAAGAAATAAGGATTTTCTCCGCACGGAAAGACTACATATCCGAGATGTTGGAGATTGAAAAATCCATACCCAGCCCTACGCCGGAAACGACGCAGAAGCTGGAATCTGAACAACGGACCCTAGAGGACAAGATCAAAGACCTGGAAGGTAAGATGACAGAGTTCTTACCTTGCCCAATTGCTCTCTGCCCACATAACTATAAGTTTAAAGCGGTCAAAAGACCCGCTGATCCGGTTATTAGACCGGCTAAATTCACGGAAAAAGCCCCCAAAAAATAATAATAAAACTGCAAATGTTTTCTTTTCCCTAAGAAAACAAAAAAACGCCCCAAACCCCAAAAAAAGGGGATGAGGTCGTTACTAATAACTTTTTGCAGCACTCAACACTGCACGCAACGCCGAGGACGTCTCCCCACCCCAATACAAGATTAACCCCTTATTTAGGGTTTAAATTTTTCCCCTAAAACCCCTAATCCTACAAAAATTTTGAAAAAAGATCCCCCCCTTTACTGCTACAAATACCTTCCCCCCAAGGGGTATATTAAAATTGAAGCCCAAACCCCCGATGACCATAGATATTTTCACAAATTCCCTTTAACTAGTAAAACCTCCAATATTATGTTATTGAGCCACCATCTAATAGACCACTTTCGGTCATCAAAGGTCCCCCACCCGACATGGGACCCCGAGGATATTAAGAATGACTTAATACCCAAAGGGGAATTAAAATAAAAAAAAAATAGCCCCCCAAAAATTTCCCTACTAAAACTCCTCCCAATTTTCATGATAGAGGTGACGCGTGATGATAATGTCAATGACTTTTACAAATCTGCAGCTGCCTCTACTTTTGCAAAATCAAACTCGCCCTTTTTTAAAAAGGGGAAATTAAAACCACCCAATGTTACAACTGTAACTATTTCCATCATGCAACCCAAAAAACCGAAATTATGCACACACGTTGCCTGAAATGTGGCAAAAAACCACAGGACAGGCTCGGGGTAAAATTTAAAAAAAAAGGAAACCCCGTTTTTGCTTTTCCTGAAGGGCAAAAGGGGTCACATGGCCTAAAATCCACAGAATCCCCCCTCTTTCCCAAGCCAAAAAAAGGAAAAAGAAAACTCAAGCTGATAATCTTAAAAGAAACAACGATATTCCTTGGTAAAGGTTTGAGCTACCCCGCTTTAAACCCCAACAAAGTTACCAGATGGCACCACGGGGGAAAATGCCTCCCCCGGGCCTGAAATTAAGATAAAAAAAAAAATAATGAAACCATAAATTTTGAAGCACTCAATATTTAACCCAAAACAACCATCCGATTTTAGCTTCTACAAGAAATTTAAATTCGAAATGCAAAAGATATTCTCCTTTTTCCATCTCTACCAGTGAAATGAAAAAATCTTTTAACTGCCTAATCCAGCAGACAAATTTTTAACTGTCTGTTGAAAAAGCGAGTTTTGCTCCTTTTTTAAAAAAATTTAAATTTTCCCATGATGCATAAGTCCTTTTTCCCGGCCTCCTTTTTTCCCTTTAAGGGCAGAGGAGGGGGAGATCACGATTGTTGAGATACGTGATTTTATTGATAAGCACGCCCCTGATTTTTTCCCCAATTCCAAAAAAAACAAATTTTGGAGACCAAATTTCTTTTCAAAATTCCAAATTATATTTTGCTACAGGAATGACAGAATCCACCCAGCCCCCGGCTGGGGGGAAAAGGTCCAAATTTAAAAAAACTGTATTTCCCACTACCATGTCCCCACCCCCGGCCCCTCCTTACGGGAGTCGAGGAAACCCCTTATCATGCTTACCCCAAAAGTTTCACGACCCACCTCTATTGGTTCCCCCCCATATCCCCCAAATAACGACTTTTTAAAAAAAACCCCTCGGTGCCCCTGACTCCATTTTTTTAATTTAAAAAATGATACCCCAATTTTAGGGAGACTTAAAGTTAAGCACACCTCCGGGGGTTGTCCATTTAGGAACCCCCCAGAGGAAACAGACTCTACAGATATTTTGTAAAACAACGGGCATTGATGTCTTCGCCCCCTCCACCCCTCCCTAGATTCGGTACTGCTTCAGCTTAAATTATCGACTACGCCCTTATCAAAAACCTGAACGGGCCCTTTTGCACCATTGACTCAATCTCCCGGAACCTCAGTTTCTGACCATAACCCGGGTCAACCCACACTTCCCCCGAACACCCAAAATTTGAACTCCCTCCACCCCAACTTATTACTACCTGGAGTTTTTTCCACAAATCCCCAGCAAACTCAGAAAATTCCCTTCCAAACCGGGCCAGTTAAAACCCAGGAGAGAGTCCCAAGTCAGAGATCTCACAAAAGTGAGTTTCCCCCACCGCACACGATACTGCCCCAAGCCCGGGACCCACCTGGAACCCATTTGTACAAGGTGAGTTTAAAAACAACTATTCAAAAAAAAAAGAAACAAGGCCGAAAAATGGCAATTCCCCCCAGACACCCACAGCAAAAAAAACTGAACTAAACAGACTAAAAAAACATCTTTAAAAAAGAAAAGTATTTCATTACAGACAAAGTATGGGGGGACCCCCTTTTACTCCGGGACACTGAGGAGGGCTCCTCAAACCCCCCAAAAGGGTTCCCCAGGGGGGGGCCCGCCCCTATCTCACCCCCAAGGCCCCAAACGGAATTGCTCTCAGCGACAAAAAATAAAACTGATGTAATTGCAAATTCGCTCGAGAGTCAATTTAAATTAAACGACATTCAGAACCCAAAAAAAGCCAGAAATAATCACAAATATTGTTGATGCATACCTAAATACTAAAAATTTAAAAATTGATCCCTCCCCTGCTTTTCCCCTCTAAGAAAATTTTCATTTTAAAAAAGATTAAAATTAAGAAAAGCCCGGGAAGAGATGGTGAAAAAACCCGTTTAAAACCCCCAAAACCCCCAACAACATTTTAAAAATTTTACTAACATAATCAATAAAAATTTCTTAACCTTAAGATATTTCCCAAATGCAGGGAAAAAACTGCAGTTGTGATCCCTATTCAAAAAACCTAGAAAAACCCTAGATCCGCCAAATTCGTAAGACCAATATCCCTATTTCCCCAGTCCTCCCAAAATTAAAAAAAAGTCATTCAACCCGGGGGCTGAATGACTTCCTGAAAAGAAAATATCCTTTTTCCCGGGAGCAGCACGGGTTCCGTCCTCGTCTCTCCACTACCATCAACTTCTACGTTTGTAGAGTTTATAAAGGAAGGAAACAATAATAATCAATGCACAGCTGCAGTTTTCCCTAGAAAACAAAGTTTCCCGACAGAGTTTGGATATTTGGCCTGCTTTTTAAACTCATTATTTTACAAAAACCCTCCCCCGCTCATCTTTGCTTCAAAAACCCCTAAGGAGACAGAACCTTCACTGTAAAAAATTAAACCCACGTTTTCCCCCAAAACAAACCTATCCGGGCCCGGAATTGCTCAAGGATCAACCTTGGGCCTATCCTATTCAATCAATATGTTAATGATATAATTAAAAGTACTAACACCATGATTGATGTATGCAGACGATACAAAAATACTGAGCAGACACAGAAATCTAAATACACTAACAGCAAAAAATCAATGAAAAATCTAGCTCAAAACCTTTAAATTTGGGTTCCCCCCGCGAAAAAACGCAATTAATACCTCCAAGACTGAAGCAGTATTCTTCTCCCCCCAAAAAGTCCCCAAAAACCCCCAAAATCACCCTTCAAAACCCAAAGAATCCCCCGGTCTCAACATACCAAGTATCTTGGTGTAACTATTGATAAAAAAGCTCACGTTCAGACAACACATTACACAAGTTAGAAATAATCCTTTAAAAACTTTTATGAGATCTCTACCCCTAATAGGTAGAAAAATCTAAATTAAATAGACGTAATAAACTGCTTATCTAATCCCATCTTAAAACCCCCCACTACCTACGCATCTCCAGTCTGGGGTCATGCAGCAAAACCAATATAAACTCAATCGAAAGCTCCCAAAGCATTGTACTTAACAAATCCTCGACGCCCAACTGGTTTTGAGAAATACCGATATCAGAGCTTCCCGTAATATCCCCACTATTAGACAGACCATCCGTAAATTATCTACCAAATTTTTAATAATATTGACGGGCATGATTTAAACCCCTCTATTCCGGGTATTCCAAAAATTTTTCCCATTTTTCGTAAGAAGACCAAGAGATGTCTTGGGCAACCCCGATTTTAATTAATTCCAATATTTCCTTTTTCTTTTCTAATCTTTAATTTTATTTTTCGCAAACTCGACTAGTCGATTCGCAGGCATCCCCCGATTGGCCTCTACTTCTCAAATCTTTTATACCCCTTTTGGGAGAACTTTCCGTTCGGCCAATAGGGAAAGTCCCCCTTCCCCCCAAGTTCTGATCCCCACCTCCCAAAAAATTTTCCCGCTCTTTTGATTGACAGCTCCCCTTTCTGCACCCAGATTGACAGGCGTAGCCCGCCCACTGTCAGATTTCACCACTATATATTTTTATTAGCTCTTTAAAAAAGCTTTTTCTTTTATTATTTTAATCAAATTTTTTTAAAAATTTTTAAATTTTAACTTATCCTTTTTAAAAAGGGCAAAGGTAAAAATCTTCTAAATCATCTTTTTAAATTTCCCGGATAGGAGATTAGAGTCCGACAGGACTAAGTGCTCCAACAATACACCCAACTGTCAACTCCGAAAAGGGCCCAAATCACAAAGAAGACAAGCCAGATACAGGGGAAAGGGGGCTTTGAAACAAGGGTACCCGCACAAATTCCCCGGGAGATAAAAGAATATTTTCCCCGGAAGTAACGTCAGAGTATTTGGTTTATTCTACGTAATTTTAAATTGAGTGGGTACTTTTAAGAATCCCTCGGTGATATATAAAGGGTTAAAAATAACTGGGGTTTCAAAGCCCCTTTTTTAAAAAATTTTATTTGCTTTTTTTAAACTTTTTAACACAGAATTTGTTTTACATCATACTTACACGTAGAAGGTAACCAAAAAAAAAAAAAATATGAAAAACATTAATTCAAAAAATATTGATAAACTGTACCATGTCCCCCCCCTTTAAAGATGTTGTTGTTGTTTCTAAGCCCATCTATCTTATATAGTCAGATGGAGACCCAAGAAATTCATCTTGGCAAGGGGCTAGATGTGTGACTGTCATTGGCCTTAGCTTTGAGCACCATACAGGTGATGGTACGATTTAGCTTGGTGAAATTCCCGAAGGGAATGAATGAATGTTGCCAGAACCTGTGAAACAGGTTGGACTTCTGTAAGGTAGATGGAGACACCAGCTATCTCCACCTCCACAATTTAGGCATGGAACTGGAGGGAAGGAAAATATTCTCCTGCCCCCTGCACCCATGGTTTCAGCTGCGACTACACACAAGACTTTTGACCCACTGGGTTTAATTTAGCACGTAATTCCCTGTGTATTCGGGGGGCATTTGGTGGGCATCGGGTATCGGGAAAGCAGGCCTCCCGTTCTAGAATCCGGGCCCCCAAACCACTAGGGGTACTCACGGTCAAAGTGGGTCTAGCGAAAAATAATAAAAAAAATTAATCTTTAGTTTTTAAAAACGTAATATTTGCTTGAAACAATTTAAGCTGTGTGTTATCAAATAAATATCTAGAAATTGATCTAAGACTTGCAAAAAAAAAAAAAAAAAATCAGGGTATTCATAATTTATTTTGCCAAAAAAAGTTTTTCAATTTCGGTTTTTGATGTGAATAAAAAAAAAATATTTACATGTTGGGAAACTGAAAAAAACCTAATACGTTTGAGAGGCAAGAAATAAGATGCAAGTGGTAAGTACGGGGCCCCTTTTCCAGAAACCAAGTACCGTTTTGCCTACCACAACCGCAGCTGTAGTATCGGGGTTTTAACCCTTTCACATACGTGTTTCCCCCGGCTTGTCCAAAACATGACGACATTACAGTCGGGAAAAGGTTGTTTTAACGTGTTAGTGAGCATTCGAAATGTTTAAAGAAGAAAGATCTTTCTGACAATGAAAAAACGTTCTGTAAACCGGGTTTTTTGAACGCGGAAAAATTCAGCCTGTTGAAATTCATTGCCAATTTGTAGGTATTTCCAATAAAAAAATTTTATAAATGATAGAATGGGGTGAGAAAGTGGGTTTGAAATTAAATGACGGGTATATCAATGTTCCCGGGAGGGTACAAGGAATGGGCAACCTTCTTTTTAATAATGGTCTGTTTGGTTGAAAAAAAGAATGTGAGAAAAATTTTTAGAAAAATATTGTTCAGAAAAAAATGCTTTGGGGATGAAAATTTCTACAAAGAACTGTGTTTCACCATTGGTCCTCTTCATTGGCGGCATCTTTCTTTGGGAAAAGGATGTAGACTAATTGGTTTCTATTTTATGACAAATGTAAGGGAACCGACGGAGGAAAAAGTAGAAAAAAAAAGTTTCCTTTCATGCTCTTTCATGTAAAAATAAATTTTGTTTTAGATAATTACTTTTTACTCAAGCGTTTTTTTTAAAAAACCCCGGGACGCCTCGTTTTTTAAAATTTTAAAAACCCAAATCTCAAGGGCTTGTTTTTAGTTTGAGCGACTATATTTAAATACATGTGTTTGATTCCCCAACCAAATTTATTTCTCCTCAAAATTTTCTATTCAAATCCAAACTTCCCCCTTTTGATTGATTTTTTAGAGGTTCATTTAAAGGTTTTTTCGGGGTGTGTGTGAACACATGCACACAAAAAAGAAAAATATTTTTTTTATTGATTTGGGGATACCATTTTTTTATCTAAATGAATTACTTTTTTAATGCCCCCTTGTTTATTGTCTCGATTTGGAGATTTAAATTTGAAACTAATATTTTTGGGGCAAAAAATCCTTATACTGAGAGAGCATTGGGAAATTTTTTAAGAACAATAAAAAAAGGTGGGGGTTGGTAGGGAAAAAATTCATGACTACGCGTCAAAGTGAGCAAAAGTAAATCAATGTCATCCAAAAATAAATTAAACCGTTACCAAAAGAATCCTAAAAAAGTAAATAAAAATCCCCCAAAATTTAAACGGGACTGTTAAGAGACTTTGATGAATTTTCTATTAGTGACTCGGGAAAAAAGACGTCGCAAAAAATTGGGGGAAAAAACAAGGAAATTAAAAAAATTTTCCCCTTTTCGATTTTCTGAAGAAAAATAAAAGTTGGTTGTTATTCCTATCTTTTTTTTAAATTTTTAGATGTTATGAAAAAAGCTTTATACAAATTATTTTCTTTTTTTTTATCTTTTAAAATATAATGATGTTATCTTTTTTTCATGTTTTTTTGGGCATTTCATTTTTTCCAAAAACCCAATTGTGTTGTTTTTTCCCCAGGGTAGATTTTGTGTGTTTTTTCGTGATTTTTTTTTTTATCACAAAAAATGTTTGGGTAATAAATCAAAAATTACAGCGTCCCGTTCCATAAATTTACCAAGGGCTTTAATCCCAGTTTAAATTTTTAAAATGTAATGCAGTATTTATTATATGACGTGGGGGGTTTTAAAAATGTTAAAGATAGAATTTACACATTTTTAAGGAACTTTCAATAAGTATTCATAAAAGGTATTCTACCAATACCAATCATGTTTTTAAAAAAACCCATACCAAATTTCTTATACATAATTTAATGAACTGGTAAATCAAATTTCATACATGTACGTCAATTTCTGTAGGAGGGTAGTATTTTCCCAATCTACCATTATGATTTGTATTTTTTCCTCGACTTTTTATTAATCATTACATTGAAAAAAAAAAGGGGTATCAAAAATCAAATCGAACGGGGGAAATTTAATTCGTTAAACTAATTAACTAAAAATAGAACAAAATTAATTATACGCACTGTTCTCTTAAAATAAATAGTCAAATCGTTTCCGGTTTCATTAACATAAAAAAAAATAAGACACTTCCCTTTTTGATTTTAAAACTATTTGGGAACGAAAATGACAGTCCCCCATCAGGGGAAAAAAGCAATTCTGCTATAAAATTTTTCCTTCCCTTCTAAAATAATTATAAAACCGTGCGCCTTATCTTAAAAGGTGGTTTAAAAAGAATTTTCCTACCCCCCGAGCAGAAATTTTCCCTGATCCATTATCCCCCCAACGGGGAAAACCCCGGGTTCTTCACTGCAAAAATCCATCGAGATGTCAAATCAATGCCCGAAGCCCCGCCACTGGCCTGCCCCCCTCGTTAAAGCAATGTCAAACATGAAAACTCAACAAAAACCCCCCAAAAAACTTAGCCAGATACAGGATTATGGGTGTTTTAAAACCGGGCCCCAAAATTCCGAGATAAAAGAATATTCCCTAAGTAACGCAGGTTTTCGTAAAATGGTTATTCTACGTAATTTTAAATTGATGGTATTTTAAGAATCTGGTAATATAAAAAAGGGTTAAAAATCGAAAAAGTTTCAAATTTCCCTTTAAAAAAACAAAAATGATTAGCTTTTTATAAACTTTTTAACACAAATTTGACATCATACTTACACGTAGAAGGTAACCAAAAAAAAAAAAAAATAAAAAACATTAATTCAAAAATATTGAAAAACTTACGTCCCCTTAAAAATGTTGTTGTTGTTTGCCCATCTATCTTATATAGTCAGATGGGCCAAGAAATTCTCCCAAGGGGCAGATGTTGACTGTCATTGGCCAACTTTGAGCACCTTTTGATGGTACGTTTTAAAGGGTAAATTCCCCAAAGGGGAATGAAAAGTTCCCAGAACCTGTAAAACGGTTACCTGAAGGAGATGGCGACAAGCATTCCCCCCTCCAAAATTTAGGCATGGAACTGGGGGGGAAAAATATTCCCCCCCCTTTCACCCATGGTTTCAGCTGCGACTACACACAAGATTTTTCGGCCCCATGTTTTAAGAGCACTATCCGTGGTATTCGGAGGGCTTTTGGGGTATGGGGTATCGAATGCAGGCCTCCGTTCTAGAATCCAAGCTCTAACCACTGGCTACTCACGGCAAAGTGATCTATTGGAAAAATAAAAAAGTTAATCTGAGTTTTTAAAAAAGTAATATTTTGCGAAACAATTTAAGCTTTTGTTATCAAAAAAAATCTAGAAATCGGATCTAAGACTTGCAAAAAAAAAAAATCAAAATTTATAATTTATTTTGCCAAAAGAGTTTACAATTCTCGTTTAGATGTGAATAAAAAAAAATATTTACATGTTGAAATAAACAAACCTAATAGTTTTAGGGCGAAAAAGATGCAAGTGGTAAGTACGAAGTTGTCCAGAAACAATAAATTTTCGTTACCACAACCGCAGCTGTAGTATCGAAGGGTTTAACCCTTACGCACACGTGTCTCTGGTTGTTTAACACAGTGCAATTACAGTCGGATATGGTTGTTTTAAAAGTGTTAGTGAGCATTGAAATGTTTAAGAAGATTACCGATCTTTCGAAATGAAAAGCGTTCTTTAAACCGTTGTTTTTAAAAGCAAGGAAAATTCAACCTGTTGAAATTCATTGCCAATTTGTAGGTATTTCAATAAAAAAATTTGATAAATATGAATGGGGGAGAAAGGGGTTTGAAACAATGACGGGTATATCAATGTTCTCGATACCGGAATGGGCAACCTTCTTTTTTTAAAAATGGTCTGTTTGGTTGAAAAAAGAATGTGGGAAAAATTTTGAAAAATGATTGTTCGAATAAAATCCTTTGTGATGAGTTTCACAAAGAACTGTGTTCACCATTGGTCCTCTTATTTTGGCATCTTTCTTTGAAGAGGGTGTAGACTAATTGTTTTTTATATATGACAAATTTAGAAAGACGGGGTAACTAAGTAAAAATGTTTCCCCAAAACCTTTTAAAAAATAAATTTTGTTTTAGATAATTACTTTTTACTCAAGCGTTTTTTTTAAAAAACGGTACGCCTCGTGCATTTAAATTTGAAACCAAGTCTCAAGGTCTTGTTTTCAGTTTGAGCGACTATATAACTACATGTGTTGCGATCTCAACCAAATTTATTTCTCCTCAAGTTTTTCTATTCAAATCCATAATCTCCCCCTTTCGATTGATTTTCAGAGGTTCATTTAAAGGTTTGCAGTGTGTGTGTGAACACATGCACACACAAAAAAGAAAAAAAGTGATATTTTTATTGATTTGGGTTATACCATTTATTATCTAAATGAATTACTTATTAATGTCTCATTGTTGTATTGTCTCGATTTGGTAGATAATTAAAACTAATATTTTTTAGCAAAAAATCCTTTTACGAAACTTGGGAAATTTTTAAGAACAATGCGTGGGGTTGGAGGGGAAAAATTTGACTACGCGTCAAAGTGAGCAAATGTAAATCAATGTCATCCAAAAATAAATTAGCCGTTACTAATGAATCCTAAAATGTAAATATCATCTCAATTAATGAAGCAACATGAAAAAGACTTTGATGAATTTTCTTGGGGACTCGGGGTAAAAGACGTCCCACAAAAAACAAGGAAATTAAAAAAATTTCCCCCCCGTTCTCTGAAGAAAAATAAAAATTGGTTTTATTCCTACTTTTTTTTGAGATGTTATGAAAATAGCTTATATACAAATTATTTTCTTATTTTTATCTTTAAGTATAATGATGTTATCTTATTTCATGTTTTTGGTCATTTCATTGCTTCCGAAAATCGCTAATTGTGTTGTTTTTTCATACAGGATAGATTTAGTGTGTTTGCGTGATTTTTTGTTTTATCACAAATATGTTGGATAATAAATCAAAAGCTACAGCGTCCCGTTCCATAAATTACTTAAGGGCTATGAATCCCAGTTTAATTTAACATGTAATGCAGTATTTATTATATGACGTGGTTTTTAAAGATCAGAACACGAATCCATTATACTGACCGAAACTTTGCTGTCCGTGCGTTCACAATGCTGGCCACTTAACGAAAGCAGTTGAAAGAAGAAAAAAAAAAATCATTATAAATTTTTTCTTTAAAAGCTTCCTCTTTTAATAAATATATTTCAGATTTAGGGGATGGTGAATTTTCCAATGAAAACACTTTGAAATTTTTCGAAAAGAGTCTTAGATTTTAAAGTTCTCTATCTTTCAATTAAAATCAAGCAATAAAAAATGAAGTCAATTCCTACTTAGTTCAACAAAGAAAAATTTTATTTTAGTTACTATTTATTAAACAGTTTCAATTAATTAATATAAATATGTATACATATTTCAAAGAATCACTATATTAAGTGACAAAAAAGAAAAGATTTTTTTGCTATTTTCCATTTTCTTTCCATATATGGAGTTGGACTATTTTTTTTGTTTGCTACTATTTATTCATTATTAATTAATGAATAAATAGTACCAAACAAATTAATTATTCTAACAAAATAGTATAGTAAAAAGCAATCACTTTCTAAGAAATTAGGCAATACCAGGATAAATTTGAACCCACGTCCTTTGTATTTGAAATCCAACGCGCTATCCATTGCGCAACAGGCACATAATGAACAATATTCCAATCTATATACGCTGTTGGACTATTATTTCTGTTTGTTATTATTTACTCATTTTTTAATTTAATTAATGAGTTAATACTTGAAAAATCTGCATTTAAATCAAGTGTCATCCACTACAAGTTTTAAAAAATTATATTTGAACTTGAATAAATGAATAGAAAGTAGTTTATTAACTATTGAAAATTTAAACAAGATATATATATATATATATATATATATATATATATATATATATTTTTATATATATATTATATATACACTCTGCCTCTCAACTCCTGCCGCCAGAGAAATAGAAGGGAAAAAAAATCTTATTCGCTGGTAAGTCTGTTCAATAATACCGTGAATTTTACCACCATCGATTTACAATATTGAGAAGTACCAACATCGAAAGAAAATTAAATAAATAAAATTTTACTTGTGCAAATCACAACTGACAACAACATCTGGATTACCGTTCACCAAGAGTTTCTACCGCTACGAAGTGGAGGTCAGTTAAATTATATATTTCCAGTTCTAACATTAAAATGAATGAGTTTTGCTGAACAGAACTTTAAAAAAGAAAAATAAGATATATGATATGATATAATATTTAATTTTTATAATATTGTTGTGTTAAATGATATATTCTTTACATTTTAATTCAGAAAACAAAGTGTATAGGTTTTGTCATACAAAATTTTGAGAAATTTTAACATACTTCTCATAATTTTATCTTAAGATGTCGAATAAGTTAACATTCATGATAGAAATTGGTGTTTTAAAGTTGAAAGATATAAATTAAGTTTTTAGAAAATTGACTAATGTACTAATACTAGGGATATTGATTTTTAAAAGAAACTAAAGTAAAGTCACGTTGCATTCTTTTTTCTCCATTGAATATTATTGTTTTGTTAATTATTTTATTCAGCAGTAACCTTATTGCATGTCATTTAATTTTTTTCATTTTGAAATTGTGTGTTTTGATATACCGGTCATATATCAAGAGATTCACTATATATATTCTTGAAATTTTCCTTATCTAAATTTAAAATTAATTTAATAACTTGAAGCTTATTTTTGGATATTCTACAGTGTGTGGGGATAAGGGAGAATACAATCATTACAATTTTGTATGTCTTTAAACACTAAGAGGACAAACGTGTTCAGTTTGATATGTACACCTCTTATTGTTTACTTATAAGTATCCCTGAACATTTGTGATTTGATCACGCAGATTTCTCACAGAGATATGTTCAACATTAAGTAGTGTGATATAGTTTATATTTGTGAATGTGTGATATAAGAAAAAGTAAAGAATTTTGTCTATGAAACGAATACTTAGAAGGTTACGAAGAGATTCAAAATCTTGTATGCGCGCGATATTGTTAAGTTACAGTGAATATTGTGAAAAATTTACATAAATACTAAAGGTGATGATAGAAGAGTCCACATTTCCGACTCACAATTATTCAAAGAGCTCTTTTAGTCTTATAAATCTTATATTTTTTATTCCTATATTCTTATAATTTTTATATTTTTATATATTTTCCTATATTTTATAACCCATATGAAATAAAATATTGTTTATTGTGTGGAATAGTGCATATAAGTTGTTGTACACCGTTTTCATATTATTAATAATTTCATTTTATTAGTGTCTATATTTTTATTTATCTTTTTAAAAAATGTATTTCATATATGCAAGAGGTTGAGTATTACTATGATGGCGCCAGAGAAGATTTTTATACAAAATTAGTATTTTAATATTTGTATGATACCATGTATTTTTATATCTACTATCTTATTGTTTGATAGGATATTATTTTCCAATATCAAAATTTTTTTTAAAAACATTATCTGCTAGCTATAATACGAATCTATTATTATGAAGGAATAGGAGGAAACGTGAGCTCTTATTTTGGATGTCGAAAAGATTTGAACAAGCTAATCTTCAGTTATATGTGCGGAAATTCATTTTTATCAGTTAATATTTTTGAAGTGTCAGTACGTTTGTTGTTATATTTTCGATCATTTTAGAGCATTTTAATTTTAGTATTCCTTTTACATAAATATTTCTACTGTGTGTAATATGTGTTTCCAAATGATGTTATGGATTGTTTAGTATATGTTGAAAATTAATTAAGTTCGTAAAGAGAGAAAAAAAAGCCGTGACTCCCTTTTAAAATTGGGGGAGCAAATGTAAAGATAATTAAATTAGATTAAAAATTAAATTCCCTATCTAGCAATTAAATTTTATATTTTTTCTTTACCTCTTCAAGTTTCAAACTAATCACCCATTTATTTCTTCCGAACATATGGCCTACCCAATAAACATGTCTAATTCCAGATCGTTATATTTAAATAGCCCTATATGTCAACATTAACTTTCAAGTACTCTCATGAAATCCGTGATCGGTGTCTTAAGTGTTAACCCACTTAAGAGTTTCGGTGGAGTTCGTTTCTCTCTCTGCCTTTTTGCGTCAGGTGATGTCTAACTTTCATCAAATAAAGTTCCTTTTTAAAAACTAAGTCGGTTTCTGACTTTCATCAAATAAAGTTCTTATAATAATATACTATATGGTTATCATACTATAAATATGTTTATCATATATATATATACATACACTGGTGTGCAAAACTTAAGCAACAGGTGGGTTTATTGCCATAACTTCACGAAAAATCATCTGAGAGACATGAAATTCTGAAATGAGGGAGAGTATTATGTACGTAAAGGAACGTAAGCATCGGCGCTGAAAAAGGAATACAACGCATACGGTATGGAATCAAACAAAAACAAGCTTTATTGAACGCATAGTATCGTGACTCATGATTGTCTATCCAATAGGAAGAACAACAAGCAGATGTTCCTTAATATGGTATATGCCCTCCCCTTACTACAATGGTTGTTTTGCACCGTCTCCGCATACTCAGAACCAGCTGGTGCAACATTTCTTGAGGTAGGAGTGCCCATTCTTCAATCAACATCTGTTTGAGTTGTTGGTTGTACTCCGGATGATGTGAGCGTGTGGCAATACGTCTCCCCAAAGCATCCCACACATGTTCGATTTGATTTAAATCTGGGGAGCACGCTGGCCAATCCATTCGAGTGATATCTTCATATTCCAGCAGCCCTTCAACAGCAAGAGTGCGATGTGGCAGTGCATTGTCATCCATAAAGATGAAGTCTGGGCCAATGGCACCTCGGAAAAGATGCAGATGGGGAAGAAGTACCTCCTCACAATAGCGATCCCCGATTACAGACCCTCTGTCGAAAATGGGAAGCTCAGTTCCACCGTTCAGCATAATGCCAACCCAGACAAGAACTCCAGGACCACCGTAACGATGTCTTTCCTTGATGTTACTGGGATAAAACCGGGTCCCGATCTTTCTCCAAATCAAAACGCGTTGGAATCGCTTCTGGTACTGAACCGACTCTCATCCGTAAAGAGAACACGACTCCATTGATCAGTTGTCCAGTTTTTGTGCTCTCTGTCCCACTGTAAACGGTGGCTTCGGTGGCCATCTTTCAACGGCAGGCAGCGTTCAGGACGGCGGGTGAACAGGCCCCCTTTGTGAAGGCGTCTGGCCACAGTAAACCGCTACACTTGTCGACCTGTTGCTGTACAGAGTTTCTGAGCAATGGTGCTTGCTGACTGCTGTCGAACTTTTTTCGCCTGCGGATGATATATCGGTCATCCCCTGCAGTTGTCGTCCTCGGGCGGCCACACCAACCTTTCTAACAGCTGTACCTGTGGTTTGGAACGCTTTCCAAGCGCGCGAAACGACACTTTTGTTGATTCCGAACTCTGCAGCTACACTGGTGACAGTACGCCCCTCCTCTAGCTTTCCGATCATTCTTCCAATTGTGAAGTCATCCAGATGATTTCTTCTAGCCATATTTCACGAACTGACTCACTGGAACTTGCAGAGAATATGGTGAATTGCGTCTCCGTCCTTCATTTCATTCTACTGTTGAGCAGCGCGCGCCGACATCACGCGTTTTGCGTACGCTCACATCGCTTCTGACGTTTTGTTCCTGATATTTGCATACGCATGACGTTTCTACTGACTTACGTGTTCCCTCTACTGATCTCCAGACCTCCTTTTCTGCAATTTCATGGCTATCTGCTAAATTTTTACATTGTTTCTTAAGTTTTGCACACCTGTGTATATATATATATAAAGGAGAGAGTATAGGAATTAGAGGACTAATGGGAGCAATTGGAAAAAAATTTCTCCCTCCACAACCCTAAGCATACACTTTCTTTAATTCATATTTTATACTTTAAACTTGTTAATGAGATTATTTCAGATTTATTTATGTTAAAAATAAACCAGTACTCTTTGAAGAGATTTATTTGGAAGAACCGGTGTATATTTCTAATACCGTAAATTTTACACGCTTTCCTAAGACTGAGAAAATTCAAAATGGTTCTCTTTTTCATACACGAGTTATATTTCATTTGTTCCATCACAAAATATATGTCTGTGGATTGAATCCCTTTCCTCACCTATAAATCTGAAAGCAGAACGAAATAAATTCCTTAGACAAACGTTCTGTCTTTCAGAAAAATTTCGCTCCCAGTAAACGAATATTTTTACACCTCGGAAGTTATTTTTAACATTTTCCAGAATGATCCACTAAAATGAATTGAGGTTTACCCAGAAACCCGAGGATTGAGAAAAAAACCATTTGCAAAAAGCGATTTGATTGCAGGATCCAGCCATACGTAAGATAGAAAAAAATATTTCACCAAATAATATTTTTTATCCAGAAAAACTTGAAAGGTACACATTCCCGTAGGGTAGATTCTGATTAAAAAATAAGAATAAAATCCCCCTATGGAATATTAGATCTTGAGAGTAATCTATAAGGAGGGGACGACAGAAAACCTGGGATTATCGAAGCCGCTATCAATAATCGGAGGCAGCTTAGGTTTTATGAGGTGTAGCATCCAACAATAAGGTTATAACGGTATTTGTTAGAATCTTGCTGAAGGTTTTAACGCAGATTAACGTTTGTAAATATTGAAGGTCTGTGAATACGTTTAGGGATCAGAGATTCTGGAAGTGAAAACACGCAATGGATTGGAAGGAAAACATTTGTCTAAGAATTCGGCTTCGGTAAAGAAATTGAGTTTTGTGTATGTTTATAAATCAAAAACAATATAACTTTCATTTATCCCTTTATGTATGAACTGCTTGAATTTTTTTTTTTTTAAATTTGTGCTGATTTTTAAAAATAATTAATTTAATGATAGTTTTATCCCTTTAAGACCGAATTATTTTTATCTTCAAATATTAAATTCTACTAGTTTTTAATACTATATGGACCCCAATGACATTGGGAAAAATAATAAAAAATTCCCGCTCCCTCCCTGGAATGTAGACAGTACCCGCATATGATCGTGCGGGTTGGGCGTTATCTGTGAAACAGGTCACCCATGAAATTTTACGCGAGTTATACATTTTTAGCTCTAAGTTGATAGAAGAAACAATCTTAATTCAACTAAAACTGTTACAAATAAGGAAATTATTGCTCTGTGTGTGTATGATTTTATTAATTCATTAGTTATTTACTGTAAAACTCTTTTGTCTTGTTTTTGACAAGTATTAATAACCATTACATTTTACACAGAGCATGTTTTCGAACTGCTTTCGTAGTTTCCAAATCTGCATTTGCGAGGCCTTGAAATGTCATCTACACATCAAAAATGGCTAAACATTTCAATCCTTTTATCCTGGAATGGCCAGGATAAAAGCCATGACATGTATAGCAGGTGGATAATAACGCTTCGATCTTTTTGCGAGTGTAATTAACAACACTGTTATCTTCATCATCAGTTAAAATAGTTTTGTTAGTAGGTGGAGAGGCTAATAACGCTTCAACTACCTCTAACTTAAATATTAAGCGATCTATTTTGATTTTTAGAGGAATTTTATTTTATATTGCATCTTGTTTACACAGAAACCAAGAATTTGCAACAGCTAAATCAATGTAATGAATGTGTTCAAAAGACATTTATGGTAAAGAATGATCCAAAATCGCGTCTTTCCATTTCAAATATTCCCATGTGTTTACTTCATCGCTCTCATCTGAACTTGATTCTCCTTCCAGTATACGCGATTCATATGTTTTGTTCGCAGCAATGTCATCATCTTAGAGATCACTAAGTTCTGATCTAAGTTCAAACTGATTTATTCATCAATTGAAAAATTTGTTCTGTGATAACTCTTCTCCTTTTAGAGACCTGAAAAAGTTTTTTTGTTAAAAGTTAACACAGTATTCCATGAAAAATAGTAAAATGTATCAGAAAATTTTGTTATTTAAAAAATATACATATTTAAACCATACCATACTAACTACCACCGTAAGACCATTTTTTTGGGGGATACGGATGCAGATATCTGTGGAGAGGATAAAAATTCCATGCTTCTCAAAAACGTATGGAAAAGAAAATTAATTTCAAAAAAGATTAAGAGAAAGAAAAAAAGGGACTCACCCATAGCGACCTCCCGAATAATTTGGATTAATTATATAATTATATATTTCCTTTTTATGTAGGGTTTCATCAAAATTATTTTGAAACAGAAAAGAAAATTCGCATGGTAAGTATTTACCTTTACAGCTGTAGTGACTCAAGTAACGCCCAGCCCGCGCGATCGTGCGGGTAACGAAATCCGAGCCCTAGAAGCCACATTAATATAGTTAATAATTTTTCTGTTTTACAATTATTTAAACATTAATACAAAAATATATTAGAAATATATTGATAATTACCTTTTTACGACAGATAAAAAGACGTGTTTTCGTTGTATTTGAAAACCAGGTTAGATTTTACAGCTGAAAGTAAAACATGGACTACAACCATCGTCTGTTGATAAAAAATGATACTTTACACCTTCTGCAAACACGTTCAATCGTTGGATTCGGGATTTTTTTACTTACGACTGTTCCAGAAGCAGAAATGTATAAGAATATTTAACCCGCACGATAGTGCGGGTTGGGTCTTAAAGGGTTATGGTTTGCTCTAAAAAAATGTAAAAATGTAATCGAACCCGATTTCATCTCATCGGCCATTTGTCTATTGGAAGGTATGAATAAAACTGCCTTATTTACTCGAATCTAAGCCGCACTTCTAATTTTCAAAAGTTTTGTGAAAAATTTTGTCTTGGGTTCTATGCCGAACACCCAATTCCCTACACGTTTCTGAGAAAAATTTAAAAAATATGTAAACATTCATCAACATCCGATATTTAAGGAACTTTAAAAAAAATTATTGAGAAAATAATAAAAAAAAAGAAAAAATGTATTTATTTTACCAGAAGTAAAAAACTTTCAAATACATGCATGAACCTATAATTACTCTTACCGTCTGTGTCGTATTTCGAAAATGATGCGTCACTCCCAATGTCAACGACTTCGGAATGAGTGACGGTGTCGGCAATTTTCTAACACGGTGTCCCCTTCCGTACCATACAGTGCATTTGTTCTAGAACTTTTCTAAAACAAAAAAGAATTCGTTATAGAATAATGTAAGAAAATTATTATAGACTTTTGAACATTTACAAGCAAAAATAATGTTATTTTGATAACCCCATAGACGTATATTTGTTTCGTCTGTGTCAAATTATTAGTGGCCGCTGCTCTGTACCTGTTTTTTTCTTCACATGAAATTGCCTCCCTTTTCATACTTGCGTTAGAGAAAATTCGTCTTGATACTATATTACAGATTTCTTTTTTATGGTTATAATACACAAAAAGTTTCCTAAATACGAGAAAGCAACGATGTTTAGGATAAACTGTGAATACCGAAGATAAACCATGAAATGGGATAAATCATCGATACAAGAATGGAAGGCCAAATTTTTCCTTTTGAAAGGTGCAGATACTCAATTTCTCCCATCCAACCAATGTTTTGCTTCGATTTTTAGCCGCACCTGATTTCTGTAGGATTAATATTGGGAGAGTGCGGTTCAAGATTCGAATAAATACGGCAAATTCGAATGTTTCTGATCGAAAAGATCCAGCGTGGTAACGGTTGTCTAGTGGTCAAGGTAATGAAATCGTGGCCCTCGTGTCATGAGTTCGAGCCTAGTACCGCTGAAGATCCGGCGTGCAGAGGGAACCAATGTACGTTAAATCTGTCGAGGTTCAAACGTCCTTCTATTTGTGAGGTGAGGAAGTTAGGAAAGAGGGTTAGGGCAGGTGATGTCCTCGTCACTTGACTATGGTTCAAAACTACGTTATCCGTCACCAAAAGCCCTCGAGTAGCTGACCGGTGCGACGTCAATATTTACTCACTTACCAGAGGCTTCAGTCAACAGAGGTTTTGATGCCTTTTCGATGATATTCATGCAGGACTTGACGCCCTCTGTTGCGGAGGAAGTTTCTTATAAATGGATTGATTCAGCTTGGTTAAGGTTGTCTTAGGACGAAATAATAGACGACAAACTAGAATTTACTTTTTTAGTCAATGAAATATTGGTGTTTGAAAATAATAATATAAGGGCCTTTTTGGAAGCTTATATTTGCTTTACAACCTCAATATTCTACTTCATTTAAATCTAGTATTCGCAGTAGCTTAGTGGTAATGGAGTCGTCTACACGTGTCAGGTGTTATGAGTTCGTGGCAAGTGCCGCTGAAAACCCACCGTGTGTAGGGGCTGATGCACGTGAAATCTGTTTAAACCAAAACTCCTACAACTGGTGTGCGTGTGAAATGGGGGACGGCTGAGATGTCGTCCTCGTCGCTGAATGCCTGTCAAAATTAAGTGACCCATCGCCACAAAAGCCCTGTTGCTTCTAAAGTCGATACCTTTTAAATCAAAAGCAAATCCAAGAGTGAATATTTTTCATAATAAGAAAAGATATTTTATAGGTTTTGATTGTGTTTTATATTATGTGCCTTTAAAGTTGTATTGACTCACTTTTTCGAGCTAACTGAAGAAAGAAAATTATAACTCTTCTTGCACTTTATTTAGAGCACTGACATTTCTTTTTAGATTTAAAAGAAAGTAAAAATCAGATTGATATCACTTTGTGTTGAAATGAAGCAAATTAAAATGAAAATCTTAAGTATGAATCGCTATTCATGTTATGACGTAATCTGTCAACTGTTTATGTTAAATAAGTATTTACCATATAGAACAAGAGGTAAATCTTTCATTTGAAATTAGCAACATGGTAAGCTTCCTCTGAAACGATGTTTTAAATAAACACGTATATTATTTCCTGATAAAACCCTCATAGTTGTGAAATAAATAGCAAGACTTTCCTTCAAGATGTTGATTTGAGAGCACATCTGGTCCTTCATACCAACGAAAGCCTGAAACTTGCGAAGTAACAAGACATTTCCCTTCTCGAGCTTCCCTTTTAAGAAGACATCTTCGCCTTCATACCACAAGGAAAAGCCTCATGTTTGTGAAATCTGTAATGTAAGCCTTTCTCCCGAAGTGGTGCTTTAAAAGAACATTTGCGTGTTCATACCAAGGAAAAGACTCACTGCTGTGAAATATGCTATAAAGCTTTCGCTCACAGAAGTACTTTTTAAAACATTTACTTATTCATACTAAGCGAAAAGCCTCATGTTTTAGAAATCTGCAACAAGCGGTTCTCTTCAAAGAAGCAATTTAAGAACACATTTGCGTGGTCTTATGCCAAGGAAAAATTCATGTTTAGAAATATGACAAAGCTTTCTGCTAGGTTATACTTTAAAACAACATTTGCGTGTACATACTAAGGAAAAAGCCTAATAGTTGTGAAATTTGCAACAAATCTTTTCTCCTCCCAGAGTGTGCACATTAAAAGAACATTTGCAAGTATTCATACCAAAGAAGAAAAGCCTTGCAGGTTTAGGAAGTGTGCAATAAAGCTTTCCTCACAAATGGATATTTGAAAACTCATTTTCTTGTTCATACCAAGGAAAAGCCACATAGTTGTGAAATATGCAACAAAGCTTCCCAAAGTAGTGCACTTAAAACACATTTGCGCATTCATGTACCAAAGAAAAGTTTTATGTTTCAGAAGTGTGCAATAAAAGCTTTCCTCAAAATGGATATTTGAAAACTCATTTTCGTGTTCATACCAAGGAAAAGCCACACATAGTTGTGAAATATGCAACAAAGCTTTCTCCAAAGTAGTACTTTAAAAACATTTGCGCATCTTCATACCAAATACTTCATGTTTCTGAAGTGAGCAAGAACGCTTTCTCTCTCAATAATGGTGATTTGAAAAAACCTTTGAGTATTCCTGTCAACTGCAAAGCTTTATTTTAGGATATTCCGATCTACAACAACTCTTTAAAAAAAGACTGAAATTTATTAAAAATGTACGCTCTGTTTAAAGTCGAGAATGTTTATATTTTTAGAAATTTTAGCTGGTCTTCATACATATATCATCAGTTTCATATTCAGAAGTTAAATCAGGTATGCGGTAAAGCCGACAAATATATTATAATTGTATGCCATTTAATTGGTCATAACTTCAATCATGGACTTAATAGTAGAAGTTAAGACTTACACTTCACATTTAGACTTAGAATTTTACAGCACTGTTTAGTATTCTCATGTATAATCTAACTCTTTTTAATCCGTGAGTGTATTACTTTTGACAAAATAAATTTTATTTCTTTACTGGAAGGAACATTTCTTGTAAGTTTTTAGATCAAGCATTTTAGTCGCACGTTCATTTAATCCATAGATTTCGATGCAATACATGAAATATTTATGTGTTTTACGAGTGAACTTTTAGAATATTTTGTATATTAAAAATAATGTTTTTTGGTCCGATTTCGGTAGAATCTATTTGAAACGACATATTGGTATTTTTGTTGGTAAATTTTATTAGGTAGTTTTTTCTTTTAGAATCCAAGAATGTGGCTTGGATATAATTTATATATATTCTCAATAACGACAACAGATAACTAGCATTACTACTATATAATAACGTTTTATTTAATATTTTTTGAAAGATGGAATTGAAGCTATTTATCTTAGTGAGAAACAATTATATATATATTGAAAGATAAATAGGTTTAAACATTTAAAAAGTCCTATTTACTCATTGGAAACTTTTACGTAACTAACCATACATTTAAAGTATTTTTACACCATATTGAATTTAACCATAAATTTTTCCTTAGAGAAAAAATTTATTTTTTTATTCGAAATTTATTTATTTTAATTTAAAATGCTTACATTAAATAAAGATGATCTGGGCAGGACAATTCGGATATACTGTTATTGTTTCCTTTATACCGCACATTTAAAATATAGAATCCATTTATATTATTATGTTCTTCTTAAAGTGCGTATTAGAAAAAGAATAAGTCATAGCGACTACGCATAAACAGAGTCCTTTGAATGTGTGTCTTTCTAAAATGTATTTATGCTTATTTTTCCGAGAACACTAGAGATTTCATATATTTAAAATACATTTAAAAAAAAGACAGTTTTTTCTCTTCTTTAAAATAGTTTATCTGGATTCTAAGCAAGTTTATTTCACATGTTGCAGCACAGATCCATTCCAACTCTACATTCCTGATTACAGCTGACAATTTATACTCAATTCCAGTTTTGTGCTTGATCAGAATTTATTTTCGTCTGGGTGAACCATATCTCTACGTTCTTCTCTCTCAAATATAAGTCTTAGCCGATAACAGTATAAATTCCTCAAACACAACATTCTATTTTGTTAAACAAGTTTTCGGGATACCGATATTTTACACCTTGGGAGCTATTTTACACATTTTGGATTGATTTGAATGGAGGCTTACAGAAAACCTGAAAAAAGAGTGAAAAAACTCTGCTTTGTATGTTCAATTCCATATGTACATGTACAAGTATGCGAGAGAAAAATATTTGTGTTCTTCCAGAAAGATTCGAATAGTATACAATCCCAGAGGGTTAGTTGCCCATAAAGAAATAGAGGCAAAAATCCTTTTCAGGAATATAGGATCGTGGAAATGTTTCAAGGGGTGGAGAAGCCCTGAAAGGCAAGAGAAAAGACTGGGATTATCGAAGCTGCTCTGACGTTTTGAGAAAAATAATTGTAGCATGGTTTTTATTAATTTAAATAATTTGTTTATTTACGCGTCACAGCTATTAATTACAGTATATGCAGTGAAGTTATTTAAAGGTAGGTTAGTTCATTATAGTCCAAATTCTGTTGTTTGTAAGGGTGGAGATTACACCTTTCCTATTCGAAGGTTGGCATCGGACTTCTTTCTGCCCTTTCAAGGATCTCGGGATCGTAGAAGTCGGCCTCTTTATCCGCAAATTTCATCCGGCTCCTTGGGTGAGTAGCGGGTTTTCATGGTGTCGAAGAATGCCGGGGGTGATGACCAAGAAAAAGACCTCGCAATATTTTAAGGGTGCGCTCGTGCTTAGGTACGCGGTTATTCTATCCGCAAAAAGAAGCCGACTTTTCAGTTGTGTGACGGTACACCTCCTCTCAAATTCCGCAGGTGACTCAGTTTTTAGGTGAGAGGCAGCATGTAAAAATAAGGTTGCTTTTAGATGGAATATTACTTAAGGTTTCACAGGGGTTTTCAAACTTTCTTCCATGGCGCACAAGGTTTTCAAGAAGCATGCCCAGGGGTTCCACAAGTCTCAATCAAAATCGGAAAGATTACAAATATGTATGCAAAATGGATTCACGTTCTGTATGAAGCTTCTTTAGTTACAAGTATCTAAAGCTTATCCTATTCATTAAATCTAAAACTTTATTTATACATATTACTTTATTTTGCAACACTTTTTAATATTTATTATGATGTAATAAAATAATATCAACTAGACTGAAATGTTCTATTGTTTATTATACCGAATTCCACGACATAGTTTTATACTAGTCTTGCAAATCTAATTGGTTTTCTAATTAGTAATGTGCATCTTTTTTGCATTTGTGGAAAAAATCATCTATAATAAAGGAGGGGAAAGAACTAAATTATCGACATATCAACGGAATCGACGTTAAAATCTAAATTTAAGCAAGGCCAGCTCCTGAATTTTAGATTGCAAATTTGTTACAAAATACGCAGGATTTTTTACGCAGCTATAAACATTTTAATGCTATTAGGAACAATGCATTTAAAGAAAAAATATTTCTCAACATGAGTGGCTGCAAAAAGAAAGTAAAGAAAAAAAAAAGCATATCAAACTCGACTTCAGATAATCTCAATAGCCGAGACTTTTATATTTTGTGTGCGAAAATGTGATCACAGATAGTTAGCTAAATAGAATTCATGAGTATGGGATTAATTTGGATCCCAAATTAATGTTGTTATTGCGTAAATTATACTAAAAATTAGATTTAAAAATTTTAATAATAAATAAACTAATAAAAAAACAACTTTAAGGCAAAATTGAATTTCATTTATGAAGTTACTCCCCTTAAAGAGTGATACATTCAGCCTGCGATCTTTTAATTATGTAAAACCTTTTTCTTAGAAGGATTTGTTTTGGCTCTCAAAATAGTCTTCTTCATTTAAGAGCCAAACCTCTTTTTTAGAACATTCTTTTGAGATCTATAATAGCCAGTGGTCATTGGGGGCAAGATCTGGAGTGTAAGGTGGGTGAAAAGGAATTCGAATCGTAATTCATTCAATACAAACATTCTTTTCTTGGACTTGTGGCACGGAGCATTGTCTAGGTGAAACATCACTTTTTCTTTTATATTTGAGGACGGTTTTCCCTTATTTTTTGGGCACAAGGGCAGAGCCCGGGTCCGGAACCGCTCCCTCCCATAACCCTTGAATTTTTTTTCCGATTTTTTATAATCCTATGTATATAGTATGCAAAAATTTAACTAATCATTTGCTATTAATAATTTTTAAATGAATGCTAATCATTTAATCAATAATTAATTTTTTACTGTTTTTTGATCTCGAAAACAACAAAATCTCAAGAATATGTTGGACAGGGTATTGGAGCTTATGATACGAGAATGGTGGACTTTCGATCCTGCCCCTCCTGAAAAATTCCTGTGTGTGCCAATGGCCACAATTATTTGAATGAATATATACAAATATTAACTTTATCCTTAAAATAACATATTCAATATTTTTTTTAATTTTATTTACCTCAACAAAGCGTTGGTGAATGGCAGGTCACAAATATTTATTCAATATCATGTATTAACTTTTATTTTTAAAGTGCCGTCTTCTTTACTTAATTGAATTTTATTGCTGTGATTCTGATGACTGAGCTAATTGGATGTAAGTCATAACTAATTTAACGAATGAAATAAAAAAAAGAGAGTCCTTTACTTTAAAAGTTCCGCCCTCTATCAAGGATTTAATGATTTTATTGCTCAAATTGTGTAACAAAGCGTTGATTGGATGAAAATCACATTGATATCATTGTAGATTGGTTTATTTTTGAAGCACCGCCTTCTTTGCTTATATTTAATTCCTCCGATTCGGAAGGAAAAGGATAGGGACGAAAGTTTCTCTCACAATTAAACTTCTAATGTAGTCATTTTGTTCGATCTTTATTTTTAAAGTACCGCTTTCTCTTAGACGATCTTACAATTTTACTGTTCAAGTTCAAATCAAAATTCTCATTGAACGTAAGGCGTAATTATTTTAACCAATATTGTCATAAACTGACTTTTATTTTTTAATGCACCACCTTTTTTAAAACATTAATTAAATTGTATTGGTCTGTTCTATTGAAAGTGCTGATTGGAGACATATGGTACAATTATTTTATCCAATCTAATCATAGTCGGACTTTCAAACTTTAAGTACCACCTTCTTTCGAGGAGTTACTGATTTATTTTAGATATTTTAATGAATGTGGATGTTCGTCATAATCATCGTTGCTTTTTCACGTGAAATTATTCGCATCATGTGAATCCTTTTCATTGAATTTGAAATACAAACGCTATATATATAGATTAAGTAGTAACCTATTACATCTTAAAAAGACGATGCATTTTTACAAACATCTTAAAACCAAAAATATTACTGCTATCAAAAATAAGCTGCAAAGGTAATAATGGAAAACAAATATATGTATATTTGTTTATCTGTTTCATTTCGATCATATAAATAAACTATTGCACATTAATAAGAAAATAAAATTTCTGTATACGGAATTTCAGTAAAAAATCAATTTTTTTTTTAAAATCGGCAAAAACAAAAAGAGAGAGTGAGTGAATATTAACGTCGCACTGTTCACCAATACACACAAGGGTTTTGTCGACGATCCGCGCCATTTTGAACCATGGTCAAGTGACGAGGACGGCATCTAAACTCTCTACAAATTTAACATGCATTGCTCCCCTACAAGGCGGGTGTTCAGTGGTACTGGACTCGAACTCATGACACGTCAGCCACGAGTCTGTTACCGTGACCACTGTGCAAACGTATCCACATAAAAATTACAAAATTCAACAATAAGTTGAAGGTTTTTTCGCATTATTCTCTCTCTTTACCCTTAAATTATTAACTCATCCTTTACTAATATCACGCTTAGAAAAATACAAATGTAATTGAATATAGATCAGTATTTTTGAAAGATTTCAACACGAAATTTTTAACCTGAATGGCACATGAGCTGGATAAGTATTGATGAGAATAGCCCTCTTAAAAGTTAATTAATCTACAAAAATAAACTTTTGTTACTTCAATAAAATATGTAGATAACATTCATGATCCAAATAGTTTTTTTATCATCATTTTATGCTCTGAAAAAATTATATTTAACAAACTCCTTGGGATATTTCTAGCTTAAGAAAGATTTTAAATATTTGTCTTCATGTGACAGCACTCCACAACAGATTGCGTTGTTTTGTTTCCCCCGGTGAAGAGCTTTCTCATAGTGCTGTATTGGTCACCATGACGTAATATCTTTCACCCCACTCTCCGAAATTTCATACCATGCCAACGAGAAGAGTTTAAACCTCGACTGATTTAACATGCTTCAGCTGCCCTATACTATGAATCTTTCAAGGGATTAGCTCAAAATATTACATACAAGTTCAAATATTTATTTAAAAATAAAGATACATGTGTTTATCAAAGAAGTATATATTTCTGATGTACATCGATTTCACATTCAAACATCATTAATACATAAAATGCGTGAGAACACATGTAAATAACTTAGCATCAAGAGTGAATCTAAGAAAAGCTCTATTTTTAAGGAAGATTTTGAAAATAGATTTTTACTGCAAGAAAGATCAAATCATTACTATTCATTAAACTTCAATGATTATTATAGGAAATTTTTATTAAAAGCCTCAGACATTAATGTAGTAATGATTCGCAATTAATTACCATCACTTCCTAAGAAACCCAAAATGAAGGGATAGTTTTTGACCGAAGTAATTTTTTTATTAAAATTATAGAGAAGTTGACCCTTTTTAAACAAGTTCACAGAACTCGACTAGCTTACATTTCAGGATTGAGAAAAGGATCTCGTTACTTCTTCTTTTATTGAACTAGAACAAAGTAGAATTCCTCCCCCTTCTTCTTTTATATGTATAAACAAAATCAAAACAAATCTTCTGCGTGACCCAAAATGGCATCGAATCGATCCTACACGAATTGTAGAAAAAGCATATTTAGTAAACCCTGTTATTAACAGGAGCCTTCGCATCAAAAACCGTTAGAGTTTAATTCTATTAATCATTTCAAAAGGCGAGCGATGCGAATTAAAACAAGTTTTCACACATTTCCGACATTTGACGACTATGAACAGGATATTAGATTGCAAAGTCCCGGATGCTTCTATTTGCAAAGGTTGGGCGAACGAGTGGCAAGATTAAATGTTTCGAACTGCATCGAGAGCCTAATGAATATTCAGAGTAATACTAAGGAATGAAAATAGCCTTTCTAGGGAATCTGGTTTCGTTACAATGGATAATATTCCGTTATATTTCGCTACTCTAGTAAAGGCCTATAAGTATCGTCTGCTGCAGTAGTTCTTAAACTTTTCATCACCGTGGCCCTTTCTTTATTGATCAGCCTGACGTCGTGAAGCCTGAAGATTTTGCACATACCTTCCTAACAATATCCTTGATCGAAATGCATGTTCTAGTAAAGTTTTTTCATTGGGGGCAATTCAGAGATCTATTCTAGGACGGCACTTTTTTTAGTTTTTCACGAGGCCTTTCCAAGTCTGTAAAAGAGGGAAGTCTCAGCGTTATATGACCCCTAAAAAAGATCTGGGGACCCTCTGTGATCCGTGGATTACAGTTGCTGAACCATTTGTCTGTTACATTAAACTTAATGATTGTTGCCAAGCCGTGATGTATGTTTTTAAGAATCTGCAGAATGGATACATTGCATTTATACATCTTTCAACCTTCCACCGTTATGGTGTGATTGAGGTAATGAAATGAATACCAATTATATGCATACCAAAGAAAAAAAATGCTTTTTAAGAATCTTTGTAGAACATAACTAAATTTTTTGAATTTATACTTCTTATTGGACGTTTGGGAAGAAGGATGAGGGTAAATTTTACGTGATGCGCGCGCTACACACCGTCACGGATGCGAACATGCTTTATCTAGAAATATACAGAATGGGATAGATCATTCCCTGCCTTCTCGAAATTCTCAGCAGAAAAATATTTCTCACTTTCTGGAAGAAGGGGGCAAATTCCAGGTTTGAACTGGGACCTCTCTCGATCTGCAGTCAAATGCTCTACCACTATGCGATACCCCTGCGTCAGGGAACCTTTACTTTGCGTTCCGTAGAACAGATACGAAAATGCCTTTTTCTAGAAATATACAGAATGGAACAAATCATTTCCGCCTTTGAAATTCTCAGAAAAAATATTTCTTTACTATATTTTATGTTACAAAATTTTATACCTTTTTTGGGGGTTAGGGGAAAAAGGATGAGGGTAAATTTTTTCGATGCGGCCACCCGTCACGGATGCACGGGCATATCTTCCAACCGATGCGCGCGCACCCCTTTTATAATTTTAACATGCCACTTTTCTATATATCGAACTTTTTCCTGAAACCTTGAGATTTTTAAAATTTTTTTCGTAAAATTAACTCTTATTGAAGGCATTTTCTATGTAAAGAACTTTTCTTTGGGATTCAATTTTTGCCCCTTTTAAAAATTTTTTACTGGTCAAAATCTTAACAGGTTATATTAGATCTTAACTCGCCGAGAACAATAGAGTTCTGGCGTTTCATCGAAGAAATGCAACCTTTAATCCCCATTGCCCAGTACATGGAAATATTTGAGTGGAGTTGTCCCGATCCCAATTCAAATTATAAAATAATGTATAATTGATATTACTTGTATGTTTTAAATCATAAAATGTCCCTAAAATTCATTGATTTTAGGAAAAAATATTTCTAGTTTGAAAATCGTGAATTCTTAGCCCCCCCTTTTTTCTTTTTTTTAAATTGCAGTTTTTCTTGTTTTTTTCATGAGTTTTAATACAAAAAATAAACAAATTTTAAAATTTTAAAAAAAAAGGTACGATTAAATATTTTTTTAATTTTATAGTGTTTATAATTTTAAAATTTGTTTTATGTGGTTTATAAAAAAGTATTTAAAAAGATATTTATAAAAAAATTTTCCTTTTTCGGATTTTTTTAAGGGATTTAGCTGTTCGTTATAAGGGGGTGTCCGACTGTATTTTAAAGTATCAAATCACTAGTTTTCGGGAAAAAAAGTTAAACTACTTTTTAAAAGACACCCCCCAAAGGGTTTTCTATTTAATTGCTCGACCTTATAGTTTATAATAAATAGTTTAAAAGAACATCATAATGTAAATGATTTTTGTTTTAAAGGGGTAAAAAGGAACAAGAATAGTATATCAGAAAGATCCCCCAGAGATTTTTTCTTATTTTTTGGAGCTTTTTTATATTCAAAAAAAAAAATTTCCCCAAAAAAAAAAAATTTCTGAACGAAAAAAAAAGATTTTATTAAATTAACAGTTTAAAATTTTTTTAAATAATTTGATAAAAAAAATTTTCAATAAAAACGATTTTAAAGGTGTTTTATAAAAAAATTTTTTCTTTAATATGAAAATTATTTTTTTTATATTACATAAATATTTTTAAATTTGCATTTCAAAGCATTGTGAAAATATTAAATAAAATGTTAATTAAAAATACTCGTTAACGCGGTCTCAACAATCTAGGAAAAAACCCCACAAAACTTGGTGATAAAAGAAAAAACCAAAAAAAATTTCCCAAAAAAAAAAAAAATTTATTTTAAATATTTTTATTACAGCATATTTTTTAAATATAGATAAAAATTTTTTTTTTCATTAAAAAACGCTTCATTTTTTTGTAAAAAAATATGAATTAAATTTTTAGTGCGTTTTTCCATTTTTAGCGATAAATACTATATTTATAAAATTCATAATGATTTATTTTCCTACTTATTCATAAAAAATAGAAATGGAATGTTTGCAGTTCATAAAAAAAAATGCATCCAACCTAAATCTAAATTTCTACTTAAAACGAATCCTTGAAAAAAAAGTTCTAAGATATTTATCGAACACAGTGTTTTTAAAACATCCAATTTAATAAGAAAATGGTTTTTTTATTTAAAAGAAAGTAAAAAAAAATAGTACATCAAAGTTTTTTTTTATTTTTTTTTAAAAATTTTCGAATCAAGAATATACCAAAAATAAAAACCCTAATTTAAACAAAAATTTTTGAAAAAGTTTTTAAAAAAGGGGAAAAAAATAGATATAATTATCCAATAAAAAAATTTTAAAAAAAGATCCGGGTTTTTAAAAAAGGAAAGGGATATTTTCAAAAAAAAAGTTAAAATTTTTTTTTTTACAAAAATTTTTAAAAAACCCACAAAAAATTTTTACGAAACCTAATAGTTAACTTTAAAAAAGATTGTTAAAGATGAAAAATTCATTCATTTTGGGGATATCAACAGCTTGAAAAAATATATATATATATATATATATATATATATATATAAAAAGTTTTTAATATATAGCAGCCAAAAAAAATTTACCAAAATACCACTTCATGATTTTATGTAATATTTTACCCAAACATACAGATGTAACCAAAAAAAAAGTAAACGTTTTTTTCTTTTAAATACAAATAATAAATGAACAAACTGATAATGCAAATGCTTTAAAAATTAAAATAAAAGAAATCGAGAAAAAAAAGGCTCAAAAGTATTAATTTCCCCAAAAAATTAAAAAAAATCAAATTTAGTTTAAACGGGTTTGGGGCCCTTACCCGGGTTTTTTAAGTCATTTGGGATGGTTTGGGTCAATTTTTTTTCAAAAAGATCTATCGATTTTTCCCCGACAAATATTTTCTTAAACCTGCGAAGAAATTTGGGGCATTAGTTTTTGCTGCAAAAATCTTTAATGTTCAATGGGGTTGATCTGACTTTTAGAGTCTTAAAATAACAGGTAGGGAATAATTTACAAAATCTGATGTATGTTTTGGATCATTATCTGGTAAATTT
>BMAV01024426.1:34200-105395 GCA_019973955.1 Trichonephila inaurata madagascariensis | reverse complement strand
TATATATATATATATATATATATATATATATATATATTAAAGAGAATCCTGGAATAAAAGAAGCAAGAGAAAAAGTAGAGACACAGCTAATTTAATTTGTAAAATTAATGTAATTATAACTAATTTTGAAAAAATACATGTCAAGAGGATTAGATATTTTGAGTTTGATTTTTTCGGAAAGTAAATATCAATTATTCATTATTCCTTAAGCTCTGATTAAGAAAATACAAGATATATTACCAAACATATTTTACCAAATACTTAGTTCATAAACTTAATAAAAATTACAACAACAATTCATCCATAATTATTCTATTTACTTTCTTTTTATAAATAAACCATATAATATATTTTAATTTATTTACGGGTTTTACTAAATAATAAATTTTAAGTACTTAGTAATTTTTTATTAATTTTTTTACACAATACTTTAACTATTTCTTTAAAACGTCAATTGATTTGAAACAACTTTAAGGTAAATTATCAAACTTAATGCTTACAATTTTTTAGTTGATGGAAAAGTAACATTGTTTAAATTATATATATAAGGATGATTTTTATTATTTTAGAATTAGTAAAGCTCTTTCGTAAAAAACTTTAGATTTATGTTAAGTTAAAATAAATATATATTCTCTGATTCATTATTTGTAATAAATATATCACTCAATAATGTACTGATTTAGAAATAGTTTTATAAATTTTAATACAGTGAGCATTTTAGGTTTTTTTTAACTAAACATGGAAATTTTGTTACTAAAATTTAATGCTGTAAATTTGTCACAAAATATGTATTGCAGAATGTAGTAATTTTGTAAGGAACATCTAAAAGAATTGCAGTAGAATATCTTTCATTAGTTTAAGTTATGAAATAAAGCTAATAGCGCGGAATTATGTAAGCACCATTTACAAAAATAAAAATATAAAAAAAGGATTATTTCTCACATAATTTATCACTATTTCTTCTGTCTACAGTTGATTGCCCTTACCATTAGTGAACGTTTTATGCATATCTTTTCGAATCATTAAATTTTGAGAAAATTGACTTGTAACACAAATAAGAGTTTAGTGAAACTGAAATATATGTATGTATTAACAAAATGAAATCACATTTGTGAAGCGTCGTTTTCTGCAAGACTTATTTTGAAATTTTTATTCCATACTTTCAAAGTGTATCCATTTACAAATAGAAAATGATTTACGTGAAAAGGTATTTTGTTACAATCGTTCATGCATCATTAAGCACATAGCTCAGATTATAATTTTACACCTTGTTAAAGAGAAATAGTTTTTGCCTTTTCTTCTTAAGAGTAGTTTCATTTGAAAAGAGAAATCTCTTGCTATTAGCTCATGAAAAAATGCAAAATGAGGAATCACATGATAGCTGATACTTTAATTAAAATTCGATTTCAAATGTTATTAAATTACTAAAGCATTTATAAATAAAACAGAGCATTTTAAGTAAATACTACTTAAAATGCTCTGCATTATATATACTAATATAAATAAAACATTTTAAATATTTTTTTTTAAATTGTTAAAATTTTTTCAATGTTGAAGTTATTTATATGCATATTATTCAGACATTGGATGTCTAAAATATGTTTCATCTTCTGATAAAATTAGAAATATACTGAAGAAGGTCTATAGTAGAGTGTAAATTAAAACTTCACTAGAGTGCATTGTAAGAATATAACGAAAATTCTCAATGAACATTAGAGATGAATTTGCTTATACTTACCCTTATTTATTTCATGGTACAATGCAATGTAATCAAAAAATAATATAAATACACTTTGATTTAACACGGATAAATGTCACAAATAGTGTTTATAACCATATTTTTTAGCTTAACCCAAATTTTACAACCAAAGTTATCTCAGGTTAACCGTAAATTTATCCTTGGAAATAATTTCAAAGTTAATAGAGAGAATAAAACAGAAAATAAAATGAAATAACTTTAATCGAGATTAAAACTAACAGTGCTTAAATAGTTAAAAATAAACTATTTTTATTCTCTGGGGTTTTTTTTTTATCATGATTTCTGTTAAATCGTAAATACTAAGTCTTTAGCATTCTGCTTTCCAAAATGTTGGTGTCTACTTTAATTAAAATCACTTCTAATCATAAAAAACACTAAAAAAAGTATTCTCAGAAATTGTAATTAAGCCTTACATAAATACTGAACACGATTAATTACACACACATATACATTAATTACAATCTTTTGTTCTTTCATTCCAAACGTATATTTATTCAGAATCTTCGGTACAAATTAGCTTCTCCAAGAACAGTAATCTACGGCTTAGTCAAATGTTTTAATTTACACAATGTTAAAAAACAGGAGCACACAATGAATACTCGATTCAGTGTGTTTTCTTTCCTTTTCTCCAAACAATGGCCCGAAGGAGGCGGAAGTTGTGTGAAATCCATTTTGGGGTTAATTTGATTGCAAGCTCGAAAGTCACGTCCTCCAAAAGGATAAGACTAATGGATAAAAAAACAGGTAAAATACACATATAGTTTCGGTGAAGAGAGGACGTGGAATATAATATCTGGTAAAGTTTCTAAGTAGATTGAAAGCAGTTCTTATTAAAGAAAAATGTATTTCCTTTTTTGTAACGAACAAATATTACAGTATGTCCTATACGTTCAAAAACAATATGCGTATTATTTTTCGTACCTAAACATTACTATTTAACTAAGAATATAATAGATGGACAACAATTAAAAAAGTATTTAAAAACACGTGCAAAAGTTATAATAAATGCAATGTCGGAAATGAAATGAAAAATATGGCCTAAAACTACAAAAACGTAAATATTGTTTATTTATAGTGATTTTTTCTCTCTCTCCTTATGTAACTTAAAATTCATACAAAAGTTATACTACATTTTATAGAAGTCTTCCTGATGAAAATATATAATATTGTTAAATATCAAGTACAAGTGAAAGTTACAAATCACATACATAAAATAGGTATATTACATACATATTTTATACACCAGCACATGATTAGTCGCAAGTAAAACAGTTTTAAAATTAAATAGCATTGCTTAATAATTTTGTCATATAATATATTTATTTATCTATATCTTTATGTAGTTTAAAAGTCATTGTAAGATTTTCAGAAGCATAATTAAAATAACGAACATGGAATAAATGCAGAAATTGCTAACATTTTTTCTTGCTTCTATATTTAAATAGCTAAAGCTTCTTAAATTACTTTTTTATTTATCTTCGAAAATCTTCTTTTATTCAAAATTAATTTTTAGTTTCTTCGATAATTCCAAACAAGTTGCTTTAAATTTTTTATGCAGTTCAAATGTAATACTAAATAAGGATTTTAAACGTATGCTACTTGATTAGTTTTAAATTGAATTTTGAAAATGTATGTTTGCTTACTTCCAAACTCGTGGAATGTGAAAATGCAATGGAAATGTTCACTATTTCTATATTGTCTGTTCAAATTCTGCTTTTTTAACAAAATTTTTTGAAAATGCTTTAACATATTAGCCACAATTCAGAAATAAAATGAAAAAAACATTTAAAAAGGGTATTATGAAATTGTAATACATATAATTATAATTGTACTTTATTATATATATACTGGGATGGGGGGGGCACAGTAGTATATAAATATGTATATATAGATACACACACACATATATATATATATATGTATGTATATATATATATGTGTGTGTATCTATATATACATATTTATATATGTATATATATGTATGTATATATATATATATATATGTATATGTAGTACCAACTTTGTTGCTGTGAACATTCTCTAAACGTTCAATTGAAACATCTTCACGACACTGTTTTTGCTCCAGTGTGAACAAACGTGGAACCCACCTTGCACACAACTTTCTTAAGTCCAAATATTCAGATAACATGCAATGTACTGCACTGTTTAAAATGCCTACCATGTCTGATAGCTCCTGCACTTTCAGTTGACGATCATCTAGTACCGCTTTACAGATTTTCTTCACCATTTCTGGATCATAATCGCATTATGTCGACCACTGAAATGTTTGTCTTGGCAGCTCGTACGGACTCGTTTAAACTCTGCAACCCAATATTTTGCTGTTGTAAAAAAAGATTAGACTCAACCTTCCCCCTCCCTACCAGAGTAGAATCCAGTTCAGCTTTTATATTGGTTGGGCTAAGGATTTTTAAATAAAATTATTGTATCGCATAACGAAACACAATTTTCTCCTTTTTCAGAAATTCACTGAAAACATACGCTATTGATGACGGCCAAACAAATACTAAAGAACGTGGTGTCTTCAAACTTGAAACATATACTTTATAGATCGAGTTCTTTCAAGTGAGTACAGTGCTATTTTCCAAACAACCACCGCCATCTCTCGGTCAGGCCTGGTATTTGCGGGACCACTCTTGTATCCCATCTTTTATATATATATATATATATATATATATATATATATATATATATATATTTGTGTGTGTGTGTGTGTGTGTGTGTAATAAGTATGCATCTACTATTTCATACACACATATCAGAAAAAAAAATATTTCTCATAAACATTTCATTCTTAAAATTTATTTCTTTTTAAAATATTTTAAAATGAAGGGGTATAAAACAAATTCCCAAATTTTTTTGCGGGAAAAATCCTTTTTAAAAGCTTATTTGGTGATTTCTCCCCATAAATTCCCAAATAAAAATTTTTAGTTATTTATGCAAATAATGTGACATGATTTGCATATTACTTAAAATTTTTAAAGGAACAAATATTTAAAAAATGTACCCCAAAGAGTTGTTTCAACATTCGAAATACATTAAATGTAAAACATTTAATGTTTTCTTTGTTATAAAATATAGATATATAAATACATTTGTTTTACTTAAAAACATATATCTAGCAAGAAGTAATGAGTAAATCAAATTTAGAAGAAAACTGGTTTCAAAAATTTCACGTAAGATATTTTTTAATTCAGAAAATTTCCCTGCTTCCCAAAGCTCATTTTGATTAAGATTTTATCATTAACAATTTCAGTTAAAATAAAAATTATCCAGCAATAAATAAATCAAAGTTTTGATGTCTTTGTTAATTAGAATTATTTGTAGCGAAAGTAAACATAAGAAATTCAAAGATTGTAATGAAGCCTAATTCAAATACGGAACAATTATTTACTTTGTATGTTAATTACTACCTTCTCATTTTTTAATTCGATGTTCATTGTTCTTGGTTTTCTTGAAAGTAAATTAGTTTCTCTAACAACAATTATTTATTGCTTAACTTGATGTTTAAATTTACTTAAGGCAGAAAGAAGAATAAGAAGTGATTATCTAACTTGGACATCTTTCTCATTATCCCGAAACTCCTATGAGAGAACGTTTGCGTGAGTTTTTGGAAGTTATTTTAGTTGTGACTATTAACAATACATTTCCAAATGGAATAAAGGAGACAGAAAGAAAAATATTAGCCGTATAAAATTTTTTGGCTTTATGAAAGCATGTTCACTATTATTTTTGGTTATTTTTAGTATTTAAGAGAAATATTATACTTATAGGAACATTTTTGCAACTTATTTTCCTTACAATAAGTCTTTTTGGTAAAATAAATGTTTATGTTTTATTTTTATATAGCTATACTTCCGACGACTTGAAATAGATCAATATGATAAATTCTCTACATTTCTTTGTATTACTAGCAGTAAATTTGCAAGTTTACGAAAAGGAAAAAAAAATAAAGAATACGAGAAGAAAATTACAGTAATACTTTTTATTTTATTTACCTACTTTAATAATAAATAAAAAACAATGTTTTTTTTAAAAAGTGAATAATTTGTATTGGTTTTTTCATTTTTTTAAAAAATTTTTTTAAATTTGGGAGAAAAAAAATATTTTGTAATATTTTGTAGCCAATAACTTTGTAAAATAAAATTATTTTGGTATATTCTGTAACCAATTTTAATGCCCCGTAAAAAAATGTAAGATGGATTGGGAATGTTTTTGTTAAAATTATAATTTTTAATATTAAAAAAATGTTAAACCCTATTTCGGTTATTTTATAAAAGTAGCAAAGCACCGTTTACGTTAAGGTATTCGAATACTTGCGAAAACTTTTTCTAGAAAAAATGAAGATTTGGGTTTTTTTTTTTTTGATTTTTTGATTTATTTTTTGGGATATTTAAAAGGGAAAAAAAATTTTAAAAAAATGAAAACAGAAAAAAAAAAAATTATTATTAAACTATTAAAAAACTGGGGGAAAATGTAAAAAAAATTACATAAACAGGGGCAGCTGTGTACCAAAAAATTTTATGAGCGAAAATTTAAAAATTTTTTAATTTTTTTATGTGTTACTTTGTTATTTATGGGTTTGGGGAAAAGGCCCCTTTAGGAAAAAAATATTTTAATTTGTACAAAAACTAGAGCCAATTTTATCCAAATGGGTTATATGAAATTGCTTAAAAAATGATTATATTCCACATAAAGGACAGTAAATTTTTAAAAAAAAGTGATTGATAAAAACCCATGGTCAAAACACTTCTACTGTTATAAGAAAAAATTCCCCCAAAAACAAATTTTAAAAAATTTTTTTCAAAAACCTTTTTGGAAATCACTGTCCCCGTTTGAGGTTTTCGAAAAAAACACATATCAAATAAAACGTATTTTAAAGTTTGACATCTTGTGTAAAGTTATGGCATCTGTTTTTACTAAAACACTTGCAGTTTTTCTTCTAGTGAATGGAAAATAAACACCCTGGCATATTTATTAAGCTAATAAGATGGCCTATAAAATATAACCCCCAAAAAATTTGTTAATTTTTGAAAAAAAGTCGTTATTTTAGGGTATTAGGATACCTTAAGCTAATAGAGAAAATTTAGTAATAAAGATGTTGATTTTCTTAAATAAGAATGTAATCTGAATTGGCTGGTAACTTATTAGTAAAATGTTAAATTTTCAGGAAATGTTCTTGATACTGAAATTATTTTTATATGTTTTATGAGTATCTGATCAAAATGTATCATATAAAATGCTATAAATTGATTAAGCCAGTACAATTATTATTAAAAACATGATTTTGTAATAAAACATTTTCCCATTTCATATTTTTGAATTTTTGGTATTCCATGCATCTTCTATTATTTCAGGTGTTTCAAATGCTGTACTTTATTAAACAAAGCACTTTTCTTCACAGCATTATAAAATTTTAACTGATTCTTTTTCATTCTCAAAATATAATGTTTGCCCTCCTTTAGTTCAGAAGTACTTATTCAGTTTTTTTTAAATATCTAAATAATCATTTAAAGCACAGTTTAATTTAAAGAGGATTCTAAATAAAGTTAAAAAAGTTGCATTATTTTAAATATTAATGAAACCTTATGATATAAAATTAGTTGTTATAAATATAAGAATGCATTAAATGTCACTTATTTTACAGTCTACTTATATTTGCACTTGGAATTATTCTTGATATTTGATGTGTTTATTTTAAAAAAATCAATTTTGCAATGATATAAATATAAACCATATGATGGCTTAGGATTGTTATTTTATTCTTATGAGCACACTATTCATTAGATTTTAATATTGTTTGCAACAATAATAGGGGGAGAAAATTCCACATAAACTGGTGTGAAAGAAAACCTAAGCAACAATGTAACTTTTAAGGAGATGTTCATGAAACTGCAGAAAAAGGGAGGTTTAACCCGTTTTATCCCAATTTATTTATTTTATTCAAATTTGACCAAAATTGTATTTTCTGTAGTTAGTTACACCTAAAGAAACTAAATATAACAAAATTTGAAAAAATTAAAATTTTACATAAGAAATCTGACACTTCCCTTATGGGAACGGGGATAAAAGGGAAAAAATTTGCACTTTTCCTTTTAGTATTCTCTTAATGATGAAAAAATATTTCGAAAAAAATTTTATTTTTTAATAAAACTTTCTTTTTTTCAAAATATTTCAATTTTTTTAGTTAAATTTCAGTCTAACTTTGGGGGAAAGGTCTAAAACAAGCCTGGCAAAAACATTTTGTCAGATTTCCAAAAGTATGTTTTTCGTTTTTCTTTTTTGGCCCCCTCTTTGACACTGGGCGTTGATTTTCTTGTTTTTAGTAAAAAAAGACCAACACTATCTTTAAGGAAAATCTTGTTTTGCACCCAAAAAGGGGACAGTCAAGATCCTAGGTCTACCTTTTTTTTTTATCAAAATTTTTTTGATAAGTTGTTGTTTCCCGCTTTTTCAAAACTCCTTCAAATTTAGTACTTATCTTTTTTTGAGAATTTTTATTTAATTAAGGGGTTTTCCATAGCCTTATCCAGTGAACTTAAAAAGTGGCCAGACCTATCTTCCCAAAAATTTTTTTGGTAAAAGGGCCCGCCAACCTTTCTCTGGATATCGACATCACCCTTTTTATGTTTGTTGTAAGTATTTAACAAATTTGGCAATTTGTTTAAATTTATCTTTTGTGTCTTCTTTTCTCACCTCCAAAAATTTTATCAAAAATTTTTGGAGATGGAAAAAATGTTTTTTCCTTTTTGAAATCGATTCGCCCTTTTTATTTTTCAGTTCCCATTGTCCACAAAGTGTAAATAAGACTTCAATTTTTGGAAGTGGTTTCGTGGCATGGCATTTTAACCATGTTAATGCGAAGGTCTCAGTATCTAACCAATAATCATGTTCACAGGTATTTGAATGATAACCAGTTAGAAGCAACATTTTTTTAAAAAAAACGTATTTCTCGGGAATGGTCAAAAATTTGTTCCTTTTTTTACATCTGCTGCATATGGCATAGTACTTTTTATAATGAGGTCGTAAGTTTCACTGGAATAAAACTGCTCAAAAAGCTCTGATGGAGCTTTATCTTTCAATACAGTTTCCATCTGCTTGAGCAAGTCACTTGCAGTTGAGTCAGCCAGTGTTTCCTATTTTGATAATGCGGTGATTTATTCTTTATCCAAAATAACTGATGTATTTTAGCTTTTTCTGCTCTTTGTTGTCGAAACATTAGAACTTCTGGGCGATTTATCCTGGAAACTATCTCCGCTTCTAACCCCCAAAGACCCAGGGACATCTTTTATAACAATCTCACCAGTACTTAATTCATTCTCATCCCCTTCATCTTTGGCATTTATTTCTCACTGGCTTATGGTAACACAGCAATTTCAATATAGCTCTCATCTATACAGAATTATAATGCTTCCTCTAACTTCAGAAACTTTTCCCTGACATGGAGGGGGGAACACTAGAAGTGAAAATATTATTTTTTTTTCTTTTCGTTATAAAGAGAGAAAGAACGCGTCAATTGCATGCATAACGTCCCACTGTCCCATTTAGAGGACAGTTAAAAATAATTCGTAAAAACTTATCTTAGAACAGTATCGCTTCAATTAAACAACGGTATCATAACAAAAGAGTACCATCATATAAAATATGCCCAGCCAAGTGTTCAAAGAAAACTGAAAAAGAATTCTGCAACCCCAAAGAGGTGATACAAACTGCGCCCATAAATGTCATGAATAAGCAAAATTTCCAGAGGAAGGGAGTGGGAGTGAGACACATACCTCACACTGAAAGAAGCTAATACATATCGCTATATGTTCCAACTGTCAAAATATTCACATCATACAAATAATGATTTCCACATAATATTTTTCAAATGTCCTCTAAATAGGACTTTGGGAGAAAATGGGTTAATATGATCAGTACAATGAACACGCAATTAATTAGAAAGGTGATGTGTTTGCAAACGTCAAGAACAAAATGTCATATGCGTTGTGAGTTTTACGCAAATCACATGCGGTCAACGCACAGCTAAAGATTGCGATAAAAAAAGAATGGAGGCTCAATTAAAGACATACGATGCAAATACAAGTAAGTTCTTTTTAGAAATATGTCTAGAAGATATCACCTGGATGACTTCACGCATGAAAGAATGAATAGAAAACTGGTGGAGTGGCGTAGTTTCACCGATGTAGCTGAAGAGTTCATAATTTACAACAAAAAATTACATCGAGAAATATTATTGCAGAGACGAAAAGTACAACGATCTCATAACCTGAATTGCACATATACAGTCCTTTAAAATAAAAACTTCACTTTTTCTCAGATGAAAGACACAAACACACAATTGAAAGAAATATTCAATATTAAATTAAATGAGTGTTTCACGGAAAATATATATTTGTAAGATTCCCTATCCATCCTTTTTTCATGTTTCTTTAAAACCCTTATATAAGTTTTTGTCTGTATCTCTAAAATCAAATAAATTGTAAATTAAGCAAAATTAAGTATACTCTATGACTTGATTTGAAAGTCTACTAGTATAAAGACAATTTTCACTGACTAACTATTTGCATAAATAAGTTAATGAATACAGTGCTACGCGTTAATATTTAAATTATGAGGGTTTCTTAAAATGAATCAATTCCAGTTGAGAATTGAAATAATTATTCAAAGCCCCTAATTTATACAACTGTATTAATTGATACAAAAAAATAGTGTTAAGCATAACTGTTCAAAAAGACAAGGTCACCACAAGAATAAATGTAATTTTAAACAAATGCTTATTCTATTGTAATAAGAACTAATATTTCACTTATATTTGGTAAATAAATTAGAAAAAAAAATATTTAGCACTAAGCAAATAAATCGTGTATGATTGATCAAATGTTAAATAATGAAAAATGTTGTAAAATCATTAAAAAATATTGAGAGCCTTATCATAAAAATGCAAAATATTGAGAAAGTTTGACATACTTCTGAGTAACACATGCTTTTTATAGAACCCTCAAAAAAAGAAGTTCCAAAAAAAATTTTTTTTTGGCACTGTTCATTTAAAAATTGGATTTCAGTATGTTTAAAATTAGTTTAATAATAAAATATCACATGATCAATCTTAGTTTAATAATAAAACATCACATGATCAATCTTAGTTAAATAATAAAACATCACATGGTCAATCTTAGTTGTTTTTGAAATTAGTACCACAAACTTAAGTTACTTAAGGGTACATTAAGCATTTTAAAATTTTATAAGAATCTTAAATCCTGTAATTATTAGTTTGTTGTTAATATACTAAGTACTTTATAATACTAAAATATCAACATAGATATTTTCATTTAAAAATTTTAGTTGGCACAGTTATAGGCACAGCGTAAATTAATTCTTACAGAAGTCATAGTAAGTGTATTTAAAATCTTCAAAAATATTTATAAACACTGTGGCTGAGCTAAGGAAAGGCTAAAAAGAGTTCTTAAACAAATAAAGTTAGTTTATTGTATAAAAAATATCACAAATAAATTATAAATACCCACCAACCCAAATCAATATTGAAAATTATAAAGATCAAGTGCAAAACACATAACTAGTAAACTGGAATTTCCAGAAAGGTAATTAAGGAATTAAGTCTTCGGGGTGCATTTTCTAATGAAATCAACCTTATAAATATACAAAAGTTAATCTTGTCGAAAGGTTCTAGTAATTAAAGTACGCGTCTTACGAACAATGGAGTAACCCGAGGGAGACAATTAACACAAATTTAATGCCTTAGCGCAAATTATTTGAATGTTTTTTGGATGATACAAATTTTTCTCTGAAAATTTTAAGATAAGGGGAATTTACCTGGAAGCTCTTAGTACAAGTGAAGGTATAGAACAGTGATTAAATAAGAATTGATGTAGTTAATATAATTCCTCTTATTGCATTATTGGGTTAATATTTTTAAAAAATTCGGTCATTTTGTTAGAAGCGATACATTATCTGTGAAATATGTTTGTACAAAAAGCAACAATTCTCATGATTCTTGAGACTAAATTTGCCTTTAGAAGTAAAAAAAAATGAATTTCCTTTGTTAATGTGATAATGTATTTATTATTAAAAGTACTGAAATTAAAAAATAAATAACCGCATGAAACCACAAAAAATTTTAACTTTATAATTAATATTTGAACCATATATGGATTACTGATATAATAGAAAAGAAAAATAATGGAAGAAAAATTATTTTGCGTAACGTCAATAGGATTTCTTAAATAAAAAAAATATTTAAAAAACCATCTTGTGAATATATTTATGTTAGGTAAAGATAAATAGAAATATTTAATCCATACTTTCTATTGTTTGTATCAAAGTTTTACTACTTCATATTTTAAGAAAATAAAAAAAAAAACTTCACACACATAAAATTAATATTAAGTTTCTTGAACAATTCACGTTCTTTTAAAATTCTGTTGGTTTTTCTATCAATAAAATATTTTCTTTTTTAATTCAAGGCGAATTACAAAAATCATTACAATTTATGTGAGTCATGATATGGTTAGAAATAATACAACATATAATTGGAGAAACGTATTACAGAGTATATACATGATACCTGATTTCAGTTATTATAATTGTAAATAATGAGTTGGATTTTTTTAAAACACATCGAATAAGTGCAAATCTTATCTGGTCGCTTACCATAAATGGAGTAGAAATGGATAACTGGAAAATCTGTTCCATTGGAAACATAGTTTCGAAATATCAGTCGATACTAAAAATAGTAAAATAGTATAAAATGTTTTAGGTTCTAAATTAATGAAAATAATTGACTCTATCACTCCGATAACGACTATATAACTGTAGGTTACGTTATTCACTTCTTGCCGTCTTACGTCCATGAAAATATTTTACTCCGAAGAGAGAGAGAAAAAAAAAGGGGAAAACATCTTTTTCCCCTCGATACTTATTTATTTATTATTTTTTAAAAATAAACAAACATAGCTTTGATATTAACCTCAATCTGTGTGAAGTCATATATCTTACTTATAAGGCAAATAATAGATAATTTTTTTTTCAGTGTAGGTTATGCTTAATATCCCTGAATTACATAAACATATTTTATAAAGTAGCATTAAATAATTATCTAATCAAACCTTTACTTTCTCTTTTTTTGTTGTTTTTACCCTCACGTGCTTGCCATTTGTAAGCCAGGACGTGTAATTCCATTATAAAATACTAGTTTTAATTTTTAGAGAATATTCTTAGTAAAATAAAAACTAATTAAGCTAAACTAAATGTTAATGTTCTAACATGTATTTTCTTAAAAAAAAGACACATGTAAATACTTTGCAACATTTTTCCTCATAGGATTATCATCTACATTCTCTTTATAAGTGCCTCTCTTAAACTTAAGACGTATTTTTATCTGTTTTCTTAAATATATATATAAAAAGAGAGTAAAAAAAGTATGCTTGGAAATGAAATGATCAATTCAATAAGGATTTGTTATTTTATATCAGTTTTATTAAAAGCAAAAGGAGGGACACAAAGCATCTGAACAAATTATTACATTTATTTCAGACAAGGTCACAAAGCCCAGATAAGAGGCTTAAACAAGGTTTCTTTTTTTAAAAAATAAAAATGAGTTATTTTTAATGAATCCTTTAGGAAAAAATTATAATAGTTTGCTTCTTTTATGGATTATCATTTCTTAAGAGGATTCAGTGTTTTCATTTCTTTCAATAAACATGAGAATTGATATAAAAAAAAAGTATAATGATATATATATGCATATAAAACTTTGCTTATAAGAATTACATTCTATTAAATTGCTCGACATTCTTAAGATCTTGAATTACTTTTCGGAAAGACTTATGAAGATTTTTTAAAAGTAACGTAATATTCTTTGCTATAAGCTTTGTTCAATTAATTAAATGCCCCCAATTGTTCGATAGATTGGCATTCTAAAAATCATTTATAGACATTTCGTCTAATCATTTACAATACAATTTTGACGAAGTATATTAATTACAGCGTTCTAAAATGGATAACTGTATCAATAAATTTTATTTAATGTATCAGTCGTGTTAATAGTGATTATTACCTTTATTCCTTTAAACTTTTTAACATTTTTCGGTGTAGTTTAATTTTTACTCGTATTCATCATTTTTTGTAGTTATTTTCATAACGTTTTCCTTTCACCTTCCTTTTAGTTATATATATATATATATATACCAAAATGTTATGATCAACCCTTCAATACAATATACCTGCTTTTGCCCTTAATACTTCTTGGATTCTTCTTAAAAGGAACTATGTGAGTTGTTAGTAGGTGGTATAATGAGTTTGAGTCACATTCGATGAATTGCATTTTACAATTTCTTCAGATGGAACGGTACTGGTTCCATCTGATGGAGGCCTCGTTTCATCTGCCCACCCCCCAGATACTCAAATTGATTGAGATCTGAGGATTGTGCCCCGCCTAATTAAGCAAATTAAAGTTTCCATAATGCACTTTTACACATCTGAAGACAATGACAGCTGTATGATGGAGCATTGTCCTGCCGAAAGTTATTCATCTCTGTCGGGGTACATCATTAACATAACAGGATGTACTTGATCTGCGATAATACTTAACTACCCTTGAGAATTCAGACGTTCTTCCATACAAATCAATACACTGCTGAAAAAATCTCCTAATTTATGACATTGCTCTCAATCAGCTTGAAGAGTTGTGGCAATGCACATAGGGCTCGTACTTTCACCCTGAATTTCTAATTTTCACTCTTTCATGTATATGAAGTAATTTAACACGTGATTCATTGGATTACATGAAACCTTTTCAAGTCATCTACAGTCAACTCTTTATGTTTCTGCGTCAACTGAAGACATTTGTTCTTGTTCAAGGACAACAGTAAGGCTGTCGATCGAGTCGTCAGCTATCATTGCCTTTATGGTGTAATGGGGGTGAACAGTTCGTTCAGAGACGTTTGCAGTTGATCCTTGATTAAGATTTATTGAAATTTAGAGTAGGGTTGTTCTTCTGTTGGACAATTCTCCTTTCCAAGGGAACTTTTGGTACCATGTGATATCCACAAGCCTGACGTTGAGAACCAGGTTCTAGCTTGGGAATTCATTCTCTATAGACATTACTTCATAAGTGTAGCCGTTTTGCTACTACTTGTTCCGACGTTCCGCAAGCATTCGAATACAGCAAAACCCCATTTTTTTTACCTATTTCTTCACAAATAACAGAGTGCAATTGATGCTTAACTATTCGTGCATTTTACCTATCAATAGCTATCTCCCTCATCCTCTAGTTGCAACTACTTGAAATTATAGCTGATCTCCGTATAAGTTCTAAATGGTCATAATAATTTGGACACTCACTTTATATGTACACTGTTGGCCAATAGAACTGCAACACCAGAGGAATGATTTATAGAACGTCAAAATAACATGAAAAAGAAAATGAGAGATTGGGACATATGCAAATGATTAGTATTTGCACGCAGTAGAAAGAAACGACATCTGAAGTACCGCATAAAATGCAAGTTGTGTAGTGAATTTCTACGTCAGGAAAAAAAATTTTTAATGTCGGGGCACTCAGAAAAAAATTGTTATGTCTCAAAAAAAGCCAAAAAGTTTAAAAGCCAGTGTCAGAATTAGATAGAGACAGGATCGATACCTACTGATTTTTTTTTACAAGTAAAAGTTTCTTAAGAATACATTTAATTTAACAATTAAAATTAAAATACCATTTACAAAATTTTACATTTGTAATCCAAAGCAATGTAATTTTTCCCAACTTACAAGCGCGTTGCTAATTATTCGAATAGTGGGAAATTGCAAAAGTCCAAATATTTGAGAACATAAATTTTAAAATATAGTCCCATGAACAACAATAAAGTTTAGTCAGTTCATTTCTTAACAGATATGATATGTACAGATAATATATTTTAGCGAAAATATCATCAAAAGGGCCCTTTAAATAGAAAAAAACAAGACATTCTTTCACCCTTTGGGAGGGTTGGTTTCAAATGTAATCTCATTATTCAATCTCTTTTTTAAAATGCCTATTCCGTGTTCCCCGGATATCAAGAATTAAAAAACCATCAAATGTTCACTAATTCTGTCACTGGTATCGGGGGGAACAGGCTGGTTGAACCCCAATGGCCCCCAAAAAAAAATTTCGATTCTAATTGCATAATCGATTATGTCATCAGTTTTAATCTATCATGTTTATGGATGAAGTGAAAATTGGAGGTTCATCCACACATTTCTCTCTTTTTATTTGTTTTTGTGATTTTAAACCAAATATATATATATGTATATTGTAATCCGCTTGTGGTTATGCAGTAGACATATAGTGTTGTGATTGAATTATATATATATATATATATATATATATATATACACACATATATATATATATATATATATATATACATATTACACACACACATATATATATATATATTTTTAAAATTTCCCCAAAACCACACAATATATATATATATATATATATATATATATACATCTTCGTTGAAGTTTTGCGAGGTAGTAGGTATTGATTCTATAAATAATCTTCATATCTCTTTGAATTAGATAATCATTTATTTTCCTAATATTTATTAAAAACACTAATTAGACGGGAACGGTTACATTTTTTTTTATGTTTACTGTTTTTATCGATGAATTTATTTCGGAATTATGTTCCTTTATTTATTTTGATAACTCTTCACATACTTAAGATTTCGAAAAAAACTTTTAAACTTAAAGTCAGCAAATAGTTAACAAGAAACATTTTTTAATCTGTAGAAATAAATAGCTCTGGCATCTGGAATTTATGCTAGAAATCACACATTTCATGAATCACCAAACCAACTTTGGCTTTGAACTGTCCATCCAATGCATCAGGCTATCCTTAACTTTCTTACGGGAATAGTTAATCAAAACTGTCCATAATTTTGAAAAAGTTTCAAAATCTTTTTTTGAGCTGTCGCAATATTGCCTCTTCCAGCAAAACTCAAGGATTTGCTTGTAGAGATTAAATGGTAGTAAAAGTTAGATTTCATTCGATTTGATCTTCATTAACACTAGAAAGGCTGAAACTTATTATATACCTATATTGCCCAAAAAGCAGTCAAAATGACTGCATTGTAAATGCTTGATAATGTGTAAAGAAATTTGTATAAAATTAATTTTTAATATTTTTATATTATTTACAGTCATATAACAAGTTATTAAATATCAATAATATTTTTTTTTCTTCACTTGGAAAAAAATATATTCTAAAAAGTTCTAAGAAATTGTTTATTATTAAAGTAATTCTTTCTTCTAATTGAAATTGAAAAGCAATCAAAATTACTTCCTTTGAGCAATCTAGTGTTAACGTGGAACTCTCGCGGAATGCAAGGGCTATTAAAGATGGGCCTTGTTATTTTGAGCAGCACTCAAGTGACGAGGATTATACCCGAACTACAACATCAACTTTAAAATTACCTCAGTACGCCTACGTGTAACTTCAAGCCACGGCACATTTAACGAGCAGTGCTTTACTCTTCTGCTGAATAGTGTATAAAACTTCTTTAGTAAATGTTCTTGACGTTCCCAAATGACCGCGAGATAGAGCTGTGGCCGATTTTCAAATCGCCGCTGGACGCGACTGCCTATCCAAGCATTTAAACATGATATATATATAAGCGTGTCCCACTGTCTCCTGTGTAAACTGTGAGTCATCAATGAAGAAATGAATGCCATTCACACACATTTGGCAGGCTGCCTTGCACTTAGCTCTGGATCCATGTGGAGCACATATTGGGAAGCTAGACACAAAATGTGTGATTTACAGACTATTAAGTGGGCTAGTGTTTCTTTTGTTTCTCGATATTTGTCCCTCTTCTCCTTTTCTTTTTTTTTCTTTGTAGTTTTCTTGTAAACCGCTATTGGAAATTAAAAAAGTTCAGTAACATGAACTTCAATCTGCCATTTGATTTTGAATTACATTTTTGTGGTAGTATAGTTCACAAACAAGTCAATTATCTTGTGAAATAATATCTTTAACAACTTGAATGCTCTCTTTGTAAGCGGATTTTAACTAGCAAATTTATTCACTGAAACTTATCAACTTTATTTAAACAGTTCTCTATAACTACAAGTATTGGTACTAGAATTATAGTCCTGCAATAAAACACAGGACTGTCCGGGATGAACCCAGACTGATACATTATATATAACTATATATATATTCCTATTATGTCGAAAATTTCTGCTGCACGGGGAAGTTGGATCCATCAAGCATTGCTAACCCTAATTCGCTGGCCTAATTCAGGGACAGCTTTAGAAATCATAATAGGTCTCCAGTTTAGTCCAAAGACTTTTTTGTATCTACATTTTGTTGTGTCTGATGAATTCCAATTTCTTCCTGCTTTAGCACTGTAGGTTCTAGTACTTCTTCATTTTTATTTTATTTTACAATATATATATATATATATATATATATATATATATATATATATATATATATATACATATTGTCTTGTGATCTTGCAATTTCAATTTTTTTTCAGTTTTGATTATTGATAATTCATCTCTCTTTAGTAGAGAACTTTGACTATATATAGTCAAAATTCTCTACTAAAGAGAGATGATATATATATCATATATGCACACTTATATGTGTGTGTCTGTGTGTGTGTATGGAAAACTTTGTGTGTGTGTGTAAACATAAATAGTTATTGTTTTCAATGGAATATCTTTCATTTATGTTTTAACAAGTATAATATTTTGTTTTCTTTTGAAAGCACCACTGAATAAAAAATGTATTAGACATTTTTATTAAAAATTACCTATTCAAGGTTTCACTTTCATTCACTTTTAACATCATTGTTATGTATGAAACACAATTTTTTATTGCATCAGCTAATTAAAAAAACACAAGAAAAATAATTTTTTTTTAGTATATATATCAACTTATACTGGCTTAAAGTATGTTCCTTACATGGTAACATGCAAACAGATTTAGGTGTATAAAGCAATATTTTCAACAATTTTTCTCCTATTATTCTTGAAATTTGTATTAATATATAATGTGTTTAGTTTAAATCTGTTATACAATTGGAAACGAAAATGTATCGTCATTATAATAAATGGATATTTTAATTGATTTTTGACTATAAGCCTTTTCTTTGTCAAAGTGAATAAGGGTTGTTAGCAAGGATTCGCCATTTATGTATAAATTTGAACAAACACACTATTTTGGGGTATATTTGAAGATGCAGTTTCTTAAGCGCGTTTTTTCGGGTATCTCTTAACTTGTTATGAGAAATGACATGAAATTCCTTTACGATCGTTTGATTTATAAGCTCCCTCGAGGGAATATCGGAAAAAAGTTGAAGAGGAACATTTATTACCGAACATATTTTTGATACCTTGAAATATATCTAGGCAAAAAATCTTAAACGATAATCGGGGGTGTTTTCTCCCTATTTGGCATGATTTTGCACATATATATATTTTTTTTTGACTCGAGAGATAGTAAGAAACAGGTAAACTCAATATTTTTTATTGTCATTACAAGACACGCAAAAGTGTTTCAGATATATTTATTCGAGTTTTTTAAATAATATTTTACATTTTTTTTTAGAAAATGAAGTGTGATATTCACTGTCCAAATGCGTATGAAAACTTTAATAAATCGAATTGGAAAAAGAATAGTAACATACCATTAATGGAAACATTTGTAATTTCGTTTAATTTTCATAATGTAAATAACATTTATAGGTTTATTTATATTAGGTAATACTTGGGGGAAGATGTAACAACTACTCATTGCACAAGTTATAGAACCTCCACTCTTCATCTCAAAAAAAAATAGTGTAAATATCTAATTTATATATCTCAATGCATAATAAGCTAAAATTACTTTCTGTTGCATTTATTTTATGATAAATTGTAATATTTACAAACAATGCCATCCCTTACATTGTAATATCGCTTCAATGCAAAATATTGGTGATACTGACCAGTTAGCATCATTTTTAGCAACAAAATTTGTACAGTTGACTGCCATGTGGTGACCATATGGAAATTTCTGGATAAATCTATAACATCACGAGTAAATATTATAAATAAAAACATAGGAATAAATAGTATGTAAAACTTTTATCTTATTATTCTTATATTCTTGAATTAAAAAAAAAAACATATTTCCAAATATTTTGACAATTCTGAAGCCAATCAAAAACAGTTGAAAAGTTTAAATATGTATATTTTTGAAAATAAAAATATTTTTAAAATTTTAAAGTGTCTTTATCCTTACGCAAGACGTTTATTCTATTCTAATAAATATAATGACCTATGTTTTAGATTACGTTTATAAATTTAAATTTTCGTTCAAAATGATTGGGGGACGGTAGCTATAAGAACTCTTAAAGAATGTAATGAAATGAATAATGTAATGTGATATCTACGGATAAAAAAAAATGTGTATCACTTTGTATTTTCACTTTACTTCACTTTGTATTTGAAAATACCATATAATCATCTAAACTAATATTTATTTTCTATGCTCTGTCTTTTTTGAGTGACCACGATAGCCAAGCGTTCAAGGTCATGGACTCGTAGCTGGCGTGTTATGAGTGCACAAGCCTCTCTATTACCTCTGAAGACCCGCCGTATAGAAGAAACAACTGCAAGTTATATTTGTCAAAGAGAAAATGTCTTCCCACTGGAGTGAGGTGGAAGTTAGAAAAGGGCTGTGCAAGCTCAGGTGTCGTAATCATGACTGGAGCATGATTCAAAATACGAGGTCCTTCTTCAACAACTTTCGTGCGATTTCAATATGAGTCTCGCTCATTATCTGCTTATTTGAACAAATAATTATTCCATAAATGAAAACGTTTAATTTACTTTTTTTGACTGTAATAATTTCTTAAATGTTTTAAATCTATTTTGTTGTGTATAACATATTACTTACACATGTATGAACATCTTAAAATTGGATACGCATTTCTTAAGGTATCCGACTACGTTCGGAACCGTGATTTTGCAAAAGCGTGCAAATGGATAATATTTATGATATTTAGAGTCACTTAGATTAGAATACATGTATAAAATTGTTTTAAGGACATTATGACAAAAAAAATTATTTAAATACAATATTTTGGCAAAAATTAACTTAGAATAACATTTTTTCCAAATTTTCTCCTTTTGTAAAAAATGCTTCTATTATAATAATATTTTGCCTGTATTCAGCTCAGACCTCTGAACAGAGGCTCAACTAGAATTTTTGAAACGCATAACTTGGAAGTCGATTTGTCCATGTTTTACGAAAACAGAAGGGAGAGATTTTAAGAAAATACGCCGATAATTAAATCAAATTGTTGCAACTCGAAAAATAATGGAAATTTTTCAAAAATCATAGTTGAGCCTCTGTACAGATATCTGAGCTATATACAGGCAAAATATTAATACAATAGAAGCATTTTTTACAAAAGGAGAACATTTTGAAAAAAGGTTATTCTAAGTGAATTTTTGCCAAAATATTGTATTTAAATAAATTGTTTTTCATAATGTCCTTAAAGAATTTTATACATGTATTCTAATCTAAGTGACACTAAATATAATGAAAATTATACATTTATGTGCTTTTTTAAAATCATGGTTCACAGAGCCTAGTCGGATACCTTAATTCAAAATTGAAAATAAAAAAAATGTTGCTTTGTAATTTCTCTCTCTCTCTCTCAAAATATAGTTCTTCATACTTTTGTTTATAACAATCAGGGATTATTAATAATTACTTATTAATTTTTTAGCATTAGAAATCTTAAGTAAGGAGCTTTTTATTTTTATTTTTGAGTGTTTACTTTAGACAGAGTTTACTTTTGTATAAGCCATTATACATATCTTAAAAATGTTAGTTCAAATTCAGTGTATATTTATAAGTCAATTACGATAAACTTTCTTGGGACAATTAGTGATAAAATTGACAATCTATTAATCTACTTTTAAATCTAAAAAAAAACTATAACAAGAATCTTTTTATGTGTTATCATTTATTCGGTTAATGGGTTCGATAAACTTAAATGTATAATTTGAAATGTATACTTTAAATCCATTTAATCCATTCTTAATCATTCACATATCACGGATAAAGAAGGACTCATCCATGTCAATTTCAGATTTATTTTTTGAGTTGAGTTTTTTTTTTTAAATTTAAGTTACTAAAAATAAATTTTCATAATTCGAAAGCAATAAACAAACATTTATGGTATACACCAATTTAAATTACTATTCCTCTACCAGGGTTTTTTTTGTAGTAATCTGTAAGTACTCTATACATGACATGTATTTCGAGGACATTTGCAAAATTTAAATATATATTATTAAATGTATATATGTAATATTAAATATATTTAATATAAATTATATTACATCTGTGATCGTTATTTAAATTTTGAGTATAGTTTAATACCTTTTTATCATAATTTTACATCCAAAATATTAATGGAAAAATTTCTTAGAAATTATTACAAAGGAATATATGGTAATATTAAATTTAAAGTACTCCTTTTATCAAATTTTTAGATAATAAAATAAAATTTTTAGGAAAATATAAATAATTGTATGTGTGTGTAAATATTAATTTTCTCATAAAAGAAGTTTCTTTTTTAGCCTTTTTTGACTAGAGTTAGGGTTTTTTGATTTTTTTTAATCTTTTTTCCCCTTTGAAAAATTTTTGCCATTGGTCATGTATAAAATCGTTTAATATGTTACAGTGCATACAAAATAATAAACCTTTTTTTAAAAAAAATCACTAGAAAATTGTGAACGACTTTTATTAATACACATAATGAAATAATGAATTTTTTTTAAATGGAAACATTTTTATAAGCAAAATTATAGATTTAACTAACGTAAAACACGAAAGTTGAAAATTAGTTGCAAAAACACAGAATTTCATATTATTTCATGATTTCTCTCATTTCAAATGATTTTAATTTCATTCATAAGGCATAATTAGCTAATAAAAATGATATCTTTTATTCTTTGACAGTTTTGTAAAACTAACATTTTAATAATTCTCGCACTTTCATGCAATTTTTAAAAAATACATGCATATTTTTTTAAGTTTTTCTCTTTTAGTAATTAATTATTATTCCAATATTGAAATAAATGAAAACATATATACCCAAGAAAAATATTTGCATAATTTTCTTTTATTCCTGAATTAACAGTTATTTTTTTTAAAATTTCTAAAGGCTGCGGATTAGTGTTTTACCATTACAGACCTAGTATAATCCGCGGGTACCAATCGTCACAAGTAATTTTGAAAATCCCCGTGGGGTCCGGCCTGATGATGCGAACCTGTACTAGGATTTAATTTTGTAGAGAACACCCAATCTAACCAGTCACTCTAGGTATCTTTTACATGCCGTATAATCATGCGACATGGCCGCTGTCGATTTTGTACATCTTGCCCGAGGGCCGAGGTCGAACCCGCAACAATTGTTGCAGAAGGCCAGTGACAAACCAACCACGTCACCCAGCTGGCCAGTTAATAATGTATAACTTTTAAAGTTAAAATTAAGGAAAATATTTTTAGTTGGGGAATTTCTTGAATATAATAAAATGATTAATTCACAACTTATTGTTATGCAGTTTTTGTAAAAAAATATTGATGAAAGAGATATTGATTGAAAGACTTATTTAAGTCTTAAAATAAGAAAAGATTCTCTCATTAAAACTGCTTATATAATGTTCTATAAAAGTTTTCCCTGATGAACAACTCTTATACGAAGCTTGTACTTTCCCGGTATTTACAAAAGCATTGATCATTATTATATTCATGTTTATGGAGCGACAACCCTTGATTGTTGTTAGAAAGATATTTATTTCCCTTCTTTTCCCCAAAAAATTTTCTAGATCGTTTAGTTTTTCCTTTGGGGGAAACTCGCCAAAACGTCGGTTTTAGGGACTAAAATTACATATCAATTTGTAAAAGATGAATGGAAGGATATGTTTGTGACTTTTTTTTGTGTTGTATGAAAAAACCCAGCTATTGGATGAAGTATATTGAATTGTGAAGGGACACACATATCTGACTACATACAAAGAGAAAAATAAGTGAGTTTGACAGAAAGTAATTATGTCTAGAAATATATATTTCCGTATAGTATATAAATGTTTAATATTTCCCTTGAATAATTTATACGATGGAAATCTTATTTATCCTGCTATTATTCCCATTAATTTGATGAATCTGCAACGTCGAATATAAATTAGTTCTATAATATGATTTTTTTTAAAAAAAATGTTAAATTAAATTGTTAGTGTATGTTCTAGTCTAATTTTACCGACAACGGATGGAAAGCTTCAAATTTTAAGGGTTATATCATAATTTGCTATACATTTTTAAATTAATTTCAAGTAAATAATTATTTATAGTTTTCGACAGACAAATTAATTTTCACTTCTATATATTACTGGAATGCAAAATCGTTTTAGGGTTTAATATATTATTTCCAGTCATGTCCATTTATTTTCTTCATTATCTAACAATCATGATCATTCATTCGCGAAAAAAGTATAAATCAATACCTTTAATGTAAGGAAAATATAGTATGTGGATGCAACGATTTTAAGACTATAAAGTGGGAAAAGTTGGCCTCAAGAATTAAAAATGCACGCATTAAAAGTTACAACAACAAAAAAAATTGTTTATAAAATATATGTATCTAATTCTTCTGGATACAAATAAATCCATCCTTACTTAAAGTTGAACACGGTAGATAAATTATTAGAAGATTTCAACGTTTTATACACCATTTCTCAATTTATTTTGATAACTTTCATTGCACAAAAGGAAGAAATAATTCAATTCAAGAGGAAACATAAAAGATTTTTGAAAAATGGAAAATTGAGATAAGAAATTACAAATTGTGACATATTGGAAAATGCTTTTTTTAACAGTGAAAAAAAATATTTGTAAGGTTGTTCTGAGAATAAGGTTTTATGTTGAAATCAATTTTGGATCAATAAAACGAAAAACTAATAATCTTAGGAGGATTCCAGGTTTCATAAGAATCGAAAATACTTCCAAGCCCTGCTACATAGAAAATGTGTTTACCGATATAAATTTTTATTTATACTTGCATGAAATTCATGGATTGAGTAAGAATGAGATTTTTCATGCAATGAAACTAATTAATAGAAATTTTGTTTTAGTTTGCTTTTCTTCAAGATCCTACAGTTATTCTCCAAAGTATTCGTACACTTACAAATTTCTATAAAAATCAATGTACTCGAGTAATAAAAAATAATGTATCCGTATTGTATATTTTAATAATATCTGCAATCAATTCTTATTGGAGAATAGCATATAATAACTTTTTAAATATAGTATAACTATTATTTTGAAAAATTAATAATCCAAAAATGTCTTTGTACTCTTAAAAAAATCTCAGTGTCGTAATTTTTTTTAGCTTCCACAATAACTTTTAAGCCCCTCAGCATAGATATCAGTTTTTTTAGTAATCTCTACATCGATGTTCCTCCACTCTTCTGCGATTATTGTTTTTACTTCACATTTTGGCCTTAAATGCCACGTCTTCTTACTCTAACTTCAAATTACTACGAAATATTCTCTACTGGACTTAAATCAAGTAATTGAGGAGGCGATTTCAGAATTTGGGGGCAGCTACAGAGACACTAGTGACGTACCTCTAGAGCAGTATGCTTGGAGCCTTTATCTTGTGAAGAAATTAAATCGTCTAAAGTATCAAATTTTGTGAGTGTGATTTTAGATTATACTTTAAATATTTAAAGAAAACTCATGATTCACGATACCATAAACAAATACCAAATCCTGAAACAGATTTACACGATCACACAAGAACATTTCCACCTTTGTGCTTCACATATCCAACTAAATTCTTGGAATTAAGTCCTTCATTTTTTTTTCTCTCCAAACTGCATTGAAGTAATATCATATAGTGTAGTGATCTAATATCGTACTAGATATTATATCTAGTACGTATAGTGATCCAAGAGAACCGGAATTTCTACAACACAGCGTGGGTTACACTAAGTTGTGGAGATATCCTGTTGACACTTCACACCATGATTCCTGCAGTGCTGCCCACAAAGTCTTGAGGTGTTATAGATCTTTTAAGGAAGCAATTTGAAAACATCTCAGATATTCTTGATAATGTTCGTGTTTGGGAAATTTTGTGGCTAAGAGAAGGTACGGAATCTGATAAGTGCTCCTCGAGTCACTCGGTAATTACTGTAGGCCCATTAGGTGGAGCATTATCCGGTTGGAATAGCTCATGTCCGTAGGAATACCCACGACATGAATGGATGCTGGTGGTCAAAAAAAAGTTACCATATCGCTGACCTGTTTTGATCGAGTCTGGGTGTATAAACTATACCATTTCATACCAACTGCAAACACTATACCATCACAAGGCCTCCACTAGCTTGAACATTTCTTTGCAGGCATGAGTAATCCATGGATTCTTGCTGTTTTCTTCACATCCATACATGTCCATTCACTGGATACAACTGGTAAAGTGACTTGTGAAACCTTTTCCCACTCATTAAGAGTACAACGACAGTTTGGGAGAGCCTAGGCAAGGCAGAGCTTTGTGACGTTGCATCAACAATGTTGCACGAGATAGTCTGTGACTGCGAAAGCCCGTATCAATTAGGGTACTTTACACAGTGCATACGCTGGCACTTGTTAATGGGCCTACATTCAAATCCGCAGCAATTTAACCCTCTAAGCGGTCTGCACGTAAAGTCTTGCCATTCTGGAGATGCTTCAAAAATGCACCACACGTATTTTTTTTGCTTTCAGGTGGGGTTCTCAAAAGTGGTTGAGCCGTATTTTTAAGAATGCAGCTCGGCCAGAAGCTTGAAAACAGAAAAAGCATCTCTGGAATAACGGGATTTTACGTGCAGACCGCTTGAAGGGTTAAAGAACTGTTGAACGCCTATCCCGTGTAACAATTGTTTTCAACCATCGATGTGATCCCTTTCCGTCAAGGTATTTTTCCAGCCACACTACTTTTGGAGATTTGAACTTTTACTGGAAACCTGATATTCCAGGTACACTATTCAAATGGTCTTGAAAGGAAATCCAAATTCCATAGCAGCTTCGGAAATTCAGTGCTTCATCTATCATACGTCTTATACTCGCATTGTCAAACGCATCCCTTCAAGCTAAATGGTTGAATTCGTTCATTATTTGTATACCATTTGATATATCACCTGCTTATGTGTATTATACACCCGTCGAAATCAAATCCGTTGAATTTGCTATAATTTTAATTTTCTGCCATTTTTAAATTTTCTGAAACTTAATCCCATGAATTTAGTTATAACAGCTAAACAAGGAAGAGTTCCTGTTCGGTGGAGTAAATCGGCTTTAGGGTTAAGTAAATTAGTATTTTTTGTTGACATTGTGATTCATAAGCTTTATTTAAATATTTAAAAGAATGCTTTAAAGTAACCATTACAAAGTTTTAGTATTGTTGACGACTCTTTTTTCAACAAGTTAAATACCCCAAGCACAAGGAATTGCACAAATGAGTTTTTATGCTCAAAACATTTGTAATCTTGGGAATTATAATGTATGTTTAAATATATCCTTTAATACTTTTAATCTAAGCAGAAAAGGAAAAAAAAATGAAACAAATGCACTAAACAAACGTTTAACAATAGGTGCTCATAGGATTTACTGTGAATAGTGTTACAAGATCTACAGTGGAGGTATATGGATTGTCCTACATTACCAAAAAATGTCAAACATGTCTCGCGCATTTTTATTAGCAGCTGCAATCTGGCCAACTGGTATATATCGAACTTAAGAAGCTTTCGTAAAACATGTTCTTAATGTGCCCCCTGAACAAGAAATCCAAGTATGTCAAACCTGGGGTATGTCGAGTCTAAAGAACAGATCCATCTAGCAACAACAGACACATTATTTTAACAAACGCTTTTTTTTTTCATTTGTTGCACTGTAAATTAAAAGCATATTGCTGAGATCCGAATTGCTATAACAATATATTCAGTTAAAGTATATGCATGATATACTGAACAAAACAAGCAAAACGTTCACAAACACACACACAACTATCAATCTCAATAGTATCCTCTACCATATCTACATCTGCTTATGTAGATCCCGGTTGCATACCTTTACTTTTCTGCCTCATATTTTTAAAATATCCTAGAAATATACACGGTAGGTTTCCATTTATTATTTTTTCCTTCCGACGATAATTTTATTTAATTCGATTTTTTTACTAACTTCACTCTCTAAAGCAGTGTTTAGGCTATTGATGACGGATCACGTAGATTTGAATCTCAATCAAATGGCGTGGAAGATACCTTAGTTGGCATTTAACTTTCCAAACATTAACCCTCTACATGGTAGGACTTCGGTGGCACAAGGACACGAACTCACGGTCATCCAGTAATAAATTCGTGACTATCTCCGCTCCAACTGTCTTAAATCCTACGTCTACTTCGAATATGTCCACTTTTATTACCGAATATTAGTCTAGAAAGATGATTTGAAAGGTAAACAGAGATTATTCAAATACAAATATGCTAAATGAGTTATCGCACAGTATCTAAATACAATATGTGTCTTTCCATTTATTTTTCTTTGAGGATTTTTGCTGGAAGATTTAGATGAGCAAATTTGGAAACTAAATCAGAAATGTTTAAAAACCACAAGTATTGTATGGAAATGGATTTTTCAAGTAAATCTTGAAATTAAAAACGTGTTTGATTATTTTCTCTCTACTTTTTTTCTTTCCCTCATGCTTGCAACGATATAATGGTTGTAAGTTGCGCGGACATCTCTTCTGAGATTAATAGGTTTACTGTTTGTGGCTTTCAATATATGGGGATAATGAAAAGCTTCAACGCGTTGATTACAAATATGCATACATATAAAAAACAAATTTTTATTTTTGATCAATGTAGCTAAAAGCAAAAAAATATTTCATGTGTAAATAAATTCCTTCAACATTTTATAACTGCAGTCGAGAAATTACTTTGCTTAAAATTTGTCTTTCTGTATCATTGAAGACATTTTTTTTAAAAAAAATAATGCTTGTAACTGTTTTGTGTGCTTACTTACGAAACAGGATGTTAAAAACTTTTCAAATACTTAGAGTTTCAAATTCTATTAAAAAAGAAAAAGAAAAGAGTTATTTTATCCCTCCAGCACATTCCAAAAGAAACCATTAAACGTTGTCAGTTCGACCACAAAATATTACTCTTTATAAATCTCTCAGTTATTATGTGGACGTAGAAAACATAATATCAATAATAAGGGTAAGAAACTGGTAAATAGAATGAATGCAGATAATGCGCATCCTTTATGGTTATCTCCTATCTTATTTCAATAAAAATCTAGTTGTGAAAGGAAATATTGTATATTTATTTTTTTCACATCTTAAAGATATGAGAAAAGATAATGATGTCTAATGACATCGCATTTATAAAAAATGACTCTGAAACGAAGTGGTTTTGTGCTTTAATATATTCTTATAAATATAATTCACCATATTTAATGGTTAAAATATCAAATACTTTCTTCATTTATTATATATCTTTATCTTTTTCAAAAATAATAATGAACCGTCATATTAAAATAATCCCTCAATTTATGCATCTTAGATATCGTTATTAAACACATTTCTTGTAAAAATTTATTGAATTTTAAAATTAGATTATGTGTGTGTCTAATTAAAAAATAAGCACATAATGCTATGAAACATTCAAGAAAATTCAATATATTTATCATTTTATTGCTATTGATTTGATAGAGCTATATTGTTGTTTCTAACTGTCTTAACTTCTAAGACTAATGTTTTTTGAAATTACCATTTTTAAGACTATCATTCTTATTCATTTTATGCTAATAAAAATTAACCATGTAAAAATAATAAAATTTCAGCCATAATAAAAATTTGATCTTTATTTTTATTTCATAATTTACTGATATTGTCAATAAATATCAGTAATCTTTACATTAATAAACTTGTAAAGATCATAATATTATTGGCACTTACACAAAATCACCTTCATTATTAAATTCAAAATATATTCCCCCCCAGACATGTTTCTTTAGGTAAAAATGACTCCATCTAAATAGAAAAATAATTGTAATATCCCAATTCTACAGTTGACTTAGAGCAAATGCTTATATCTTTCATATATATCTTCAATTATATAAGTTTTTACATTATGATGAACTGTAGGATGAAAATAATTCAGTTAAAATGAGCAAAAAATGTTTCACTGTTATATGCACAATAAGAAATTATTAGATTTATTCTTTAATGAATTTTTACATTTCTTTTCCAAGACAACAGCTAGTCATTTTAAATTAAAATATTTTTGGAAAAATAATTTAAGTAGCAGAATATCATTAAAATGAATAATTATAATTCTCATTTTATTAACAAGTATCTTCCAATCTGTAATAATAATTCAGCTTCATAATGTCATCAAAATATTTTTCTAATTTAAAAAAATTGATTTCAATAAATGATATATTTGTCCATTAATTTACTTTAAGAAGTGAAATATTTTACATTGTTAAATAATGTAATTTAGAACTGTAAGACTAGTACATAATCTTCCGAGATTGTTTTTTTCTCAATGCTTTTTATTCTCTCTTCTTTCAATTATTTCTATTTCATCGCAAAAATGTAAGTTCTCGGAATGACTTTTTTATAGAAAATTATCGTTCTTTTCTATGAAACGAAAAAGAAAAGAAAATACAAACAATTTTATGATTGAATGCAAATTATACTCCATTCATCATTCACGCTTCTAAAGATGAAAAAAACGGAGATTCTTCTTATATTCATCAAATTTACATCAAAATAATGTAAAACTTCTATTTCACACATACGGAAAAAACAATCATATTTATTTTTACAGACATTTAATCTTACTGAAGAGTGATGATTATTCTTTTGCTTTTTCTAAAATTCTTTTGGTTCTGGATAAATCAAATGGAAGAACTTTAAAAAAAAATTCTTCCAAAAGAAGTTTTTCTTTTTTTTAAAGAAATTTTTTTTCTTAAAGCATTCAATGATGGTGAGAAAAAGTAAGAATAGAAACAAAAGTCATCCTTCAGAGTTAAAGATTGATTTTCGCTTTGCCTAGTGATGCACAGTCTCAGATTGCTTGCCAGATTTCCTTCCTCCAGATTACTAGCCCCAGTGTGTTATCGGGCTCGAAAATCAGCTCTTCATCCTAAAGAAAGAGGCCGTTTCTGTGAAATGGTGTGAAATGTCGTAAAACAGTAAGAACGTAGGATATAGATTTCTGGGACTAAGATTTTTTTTTTCAGCATAGCTGACAAGAAAAAAGCAAATGATTCCCGTTAAAATTTTACTGTTTCCAATTTCAGACATTTGGAGTTTTCTTCTCCTCATTGATTCAAATAGAAAACAAATAATGACAATTCAAATAATATGTGGATTCATTTAATGTATAAAAATAAATAATTGTTTGCAGATTTCCAAGATGTATTCAAATTTGTCATAATAGAGAAAAGGAGAGAAAAGAAAGATGAAATTATCTTAAGTATATGTTTTATTTTTATTCCTAGTTAATTTATTCTGCTTGATTCAAAGTTAAATAACATTGTACTTTATAAAAACTGTTAATGACTTACTATAGAGGAAAAATATAATAAATGAGAGGTAATTAATAATATTAGAAATAAGATACTGATAAGAACACTCTATATTTAGTTAATTATTTCCATTGAATATTTACATTATTTTTCCTTGGAATCACTATATGATTCCTGTTGCAAAAAAAGGCTAAACTTCATGAATACAATGGCGGTTTTTATTGAAGTAAAAATTGTTAAGTGATTTAAAATTTAAAGACATGGAATCTATTAGTTACCAACAATTTCTCAAAGCAAGGTAAAATACTCAATTTGTTAAACCCCGTTAGAGGCGATATATATTTATGTGCGTTCATATAAAAGGTAATAAATAATTCGAATGTGTTGCGAGGTATTATGCTGACAACCATTTCCTTATATTTCTAAAAGTTTCGACTGGCTTAATCTGTTGGATTATTATGTACCATGCATGTTCAATTGGCGGAAGAATTAGAGAACAGAATAGGCATGGATGAGTTACAACACCAGAGAAGAGGTACAGAAAGCCAAAACTATCTATAGTTATCGGATTCAAAAATAGCATCGCATGCCATGAACGAAAAACATCCGGCCACTGGATGAAATTAGCATATTATTCATTTGTTAAGTATGAACAGAGCTTACTCTATGTAGTAAAATATATTATACTGTCACGTCAGGTATAACAATTGAACGTCTTTCTAAAACAGTGTAATACAGACTGCTCGGGATTACTGGACCCACACTTTTACACACGTATCCCATGGTTCAAGTATGAAAAGAGATTTTCTTCGCTGAACATTAGATGATCCCATAAATGGCTTATTCGAAGGTTTTTGTTTATAAAAGCAGGCGTGTACAAAGGCCTTATGAATGCCTCTCTGAAAGATGTGAGATGAATAGTGGAGGATCGTACGTGTCTATTAGGGGTATAAAACAAACGGTTATAGACAATAAAGTTAATGGGACCTTAGGCCTATCACTGAAATATCCTACTTTTCCTTGTATTCATGTACTTCGTCTAGTATTGCTTTCATTTATCTGATGTGTTTCTTGCAGAAACTATTGTCATTAGCGCTCTCAGGTTTGTTATGTTGCAGCTTATATGACTACCTTTTACTCATCTAGACGTTTTGACAACGTTCAACCTGTGAATATAAAGTCTACGACAGCGTTGTAATGACATTATTGAGAAAGAGACTCTCTCTCTCTCTCTCTGAGTTTCCAAGCAACGGGGACACTATTACAGATAAGAGATAAATCTTACCTAATTATTGCTTGTTTTATGCAACGCCAATTGTGAAGAAGAAAAGAGCTCTACTTAGATATATACATATAAGGGCAATTTGTTCTCAAAATTTAAAGACAATTGGAGTATAATATATGTATAGAGTATACATTTATACAGAGACAGAGTTAGAAAGAGAGAGAGAAACAGAGAAAGAATGAAGTTCATTTTTTACAAAAGTACAGGATAATATATTAATAATAAAATATAAATTTTAATAAAATATAATTTCTTTTGAAAAATCAAATTAGATAAGAAAGAAAAACCATAAACAGAAATCTAAGTGTTAATTAATAGCGCCAAGCAAACCAAATGAATTACAGATTCAGTTCTTAATAACTTTTAATTACATTTAGAAAAAATAATATTATTTATTATAATTAATATAGATTTTAGGACTTTGTCCTTTCTCTTTGTTAAGTTCTTATACAAATTCCGAACTAAATTTTGAGATATTTTCTAAGCAATAGAAAGATCATTCACATAGGGATATAGCTGACCATGTCCATAAGGCTGTCTGTAACTTAGCCCATCCGAGATATTTTCAGTATATTTAAGACAAGGGATAGCTTTAGTCATTTGAGTAAATTCCTTTAATTTGATGCAGGATTTCAAGTTTGAAATTACATGAGCATCATCATGTTAAAATATACAATTTTGCACAGCTATCGAGGGCTTATCATTGAAAATATTGTCGTGATGTGTAATAGATGTATTATACAGTCGTTTCTTTTTCCAACAGATACAGTTCATTTTAATTTTATGGTGATATCCTATGCATTCTTAACTCATGACCCTCGCCCCACCCATATTGTCACCCTTAAAAAACAGATGTCTAATACAGGGTGTACACACCTGAACTGGAAGAAAGAATACTGCAGCGGTTAGCTGGATCGTCGTTGACCAGCATACGAACGCGTCCGATAACCTTTCGTCTGTCGGCGTCGGCTATTTTATAAACTACGCGGGCACAACTTCGAACAATTCTAGTGACAATCACTTCTCATTGTATTTCTGAAGTCTATCTATGACACATTATTTGGATTGTTGATACACTTTGTATCTAATAAATGTATACTGTGACGAAGCATATCTCTTTCCCCTATTTTCCAACAGATCCCTTGCCGACGGCTGCGAAAATTCCGGGGTACCTAATTGCTTGGAAGATTTCGTAGCTGGGTGGTCGAGGATTTCGGCACCTTTTGCCCAGCTGACCGGGCTGTCAAAAGGCGCCTTATTATTGTGTTTATTTCCCAGAACTCGGTGACGCGCCACCGCGTCGGAGACGTACAACTGTACACACCCAGCCTTGGCGTCTCTTTAGAACCAGCAGAAGCTGGGACCGAATTTGGGCGGCGAGATGTATGACATCAAAGGGGGCCGAGAGACCGGAAGGCGGCAGCGACCCAGAGGACTGAGGCCGACAAAGAGAGATGATCGGTGGCGGACTGGGAGAAAGAGATGATGCGCGAGGAAGGTCCGGACGAGAAGAGAAAAAGACTGGATCTTTGAAGGGGAGCAGTTCGGCCGTCCCGCGAGCGATAGGAAGAGCGATAACGAGCCACGAAGTACAGCGGTCTCCTGGCGAAGATCGAGGAAACGGGAGAGTGCGGAAGAGACTCGAAGTGATTACTGACGAGCGGAAGTACCAGCGGTCCTGGCCCCGGAAAATCCAGAAACGGAAGAGAGTGCGAAAAGAGACTCTAAATTGATATTGAACTGTAGTAGAGATGTACCTTTTTGATTTATTATTTTGATGAATTTCATGTTGAAATAAATATTTAACCAAGAGCTAAATGAAGTCATTACAATACCTTACCTTTTATTGCCTTTTTTCATTCCACTCTTCATAACTCTTCATAAACCTTTTTTTAAAATTACTTGAAATAAATGGTTTAAAAAAATAAATCTCATAAATAAATCTTGATAATAAAAATAATCTTGATAAATAAAATAAAAAAAATCTTGATAAATAAAATAAATCTTGAAATAAATCTCATGTTCTACGATGATTTTCCCTTCCCATGCTACCCACTATCACCCCTCTGAATCTGTTCGGTTGAAAATGACAATATTCCTTAAGATTAAAAATATAACTAAAATGGATTAAAAACACAAAATAATTACATTAATGTAATTAAATTTACAATTATTATTTAAGGTATAGAAATGGTTGAAGAAGCCTTGACTTCATTAGGAGAGTGAGTGGGTCAAGCCTAACAAAGCTAGTTGAAGCAAAGATGTCCATTATAAGAGAGAAGATTTTAACCCGCGATCACTCGCGCGGGGTGTTCTGTACACCCCAGCAACAAGAAAAGCCTCCTACAATTCTAAAAATAATGCGGAGAGCCACGATTTTTTTTTGTAGCTGCCCATTTTAGGTCATTGAACCTCAGACATGATGTAATCAATCTCTCTAGGACGATTGAATGTAACGACCCTTCAAAGGTTTATTTGGGGTGCTGAGGAACACCCCGCGAGTGATTGAGTTATAAATTCGTACTCGAAGCATCTACAGAAAAAGTACGTTTTACTCTTTCAGTTTACATTTTTTTTTCAAATATATTAATATGCACGAATATTTTATTTAAAATTTCAATAAATGCGGTATAAAAATAATACAGTTCTATAAAATAATTGTAAAATACAATTTTTAAAAATTTCAAACGTTTTCTAGAAATTATGACAAAAACTCCATGGGAAAGGGAGAAATAGCGACTTTGTCGTCTATTAGATGTCTTATCAACAGATTGACAAAATGAACTAAGTGAATTCGATAACTGCGTGATTTACGTAACCAAAGTTGGAGAGGTGAAACTTGAAATCATAAATTTTTTATAATACAGGTGGTGTTGATACCACTGATGAAATGTGTAGTATATATTGTATCGCGTATATGTAACCTTTATGCATTGCGGAGTATTTTTATCATCTACTTAATACTGCTGGAATTAATTCTTCCTTTGTCTATCATTATATTCTTCCTGAAAATAAATGAGACATTCAATATTATTAGAGGAGATTAGAATGGATCTTGTGCAACCCCACAGTGGGATATGAGATCGGATTTTCCAAACCTTAACAAAACACTCAAAAGAAGCTTTACTGGCGCAGAATATATTAAAAAGAGCATTAATCCTCGCATAAAAAGGGGTGTTGCACTACTTGTCACGGGTAAAAAAGATGTAAAAATATTTGTTTTGTCTTCAATGTAAGAAAAAATATGTGCTTAAAAGCATATGAATACAGTCTGCTTTGAATGTTCGAAAAATGATTAAAATATTTTCTACTTTACTATCCTTATCATTAATTATAAAGTATATTTATTACTGGTATATACGTTTTACTTGTGGTTTAAGAAAAATATAAAATTATTACTTCAAAATATGAAAATTTTGTAGGTTTAGTTTAAATTAATGCTAGTCTCATTTGAATGCAATAAATTTAATAATTTTGTTTGTATAATACAAAAATCTCTTATACTTCATAAATATATATCATAATAGACTTAAAATTTTTTTCTTATTTAAATACACGTGTCACAAGGGTTTTGGGTGTTCTCTACACCCGCAGTATTTGACGGTAAACGAGCACAGTACTTGAGGTTAAAGCGTGAAAAGTTAAAATGAGTTGTTATCGAGTGGAGGTTCTGTGATTGGCTGCCAATCATAGAGTAGTTATGAGCTCGAACTGCAAAAGAAATGAAGAGAATTTAAGAACCAAGATATGTGAGAGAAACAATTAAATACAGAAGGAGTTTATTTAGAAATTACAAAAAAGCAGGATAAATTAAGGAATTATCTGGTTACATATTTGATATTTATCTTATTTATATATTCTGAAACCACACACACACACATTGTCAATAGAACATCGACTTTTTTCTTATCGCTAAAAGCTACGTAGTATAGCTCTGTTTATATATCATACCTATGAATTTGGAAACTATTATTATTTTTTTATTTTGTTTATATATATATATATACTTATATATATATATATAACTATATGCTTACTTATATATATGCTGTATATGTATAACAACAACCTTATATATAATATATATGCTGCTCCTGCTGCTGCTACTACTCATACTATACTCCTGCCTTACCTTATACCTTATATATAAAACATATATATATATACCCTTATATATATATATATATATATATATATATATATATATATATATATATATATATATATATATATATATATATATATATATACTATATATATATATATACTTCTTTATATATATATATATATACATGACATCTTTTCCCAATACGGAAATATCACTATTAAAAAACTTTTAAATACAAGAAAAAAAATAGGTAGATCAATTTTTTAGCCTTATAATGTGCCTATAAAAACGAAGATAACTTAATATGTAAATGTGGTGAATTTAAAGATTTCATTGATCAACATCACAAGCATGTGTTGTTGTTACTGGTGATCTCAATATTGTAAAAAGACAATAATCTTAGAAACATTATGAATAAAGGTACTGGTTATAGATTAATGATTTCGAATAATAATAAATTATCAAAATCAGATTTATATATAATGATATTGAAAATTTTTATATACAAATAACCAATAAATATATTATGCCTAGAGGCATTCACAGAATTCAAGGATAAAATTACAAAGCAGCTTAATAAATATAACTATGGTACAGATAATAAATCTTTTTTAATAATATTAAAAGTCAGATTAAAATTTACAAAATAAATTTATAGTTTATGTTGATAAAGTGCCAGGAAATTTTGCCTTCATATGTAAGCTCACTATTATAGTTATTGATCAACAATTATTTCGATAATAATACAGCTTTTATTAGTTTTCTGTTTCTGATAGAGAAATAAATATCGTATCTTGGCTTTTCATAAAAAGTTAAAAATTCAAATTAATAATAATTTTAAATTTCATATATTTCTTACTCCAAAATTTCACAAAGACCCAGTTAAATTTAGGACAGTTACAAATGGTTTTTATACATACACTGGTGTGCAAAACTTAAAAAACAGGTGGGTTTATTGCCATAACTTCACGAAAATTCATCACAGAGACATGAAATTCTGGAAATGAGGGAGAGTATTATGTACGTAAGGATGACGAAAGCATCGGCTCTGAAAAGGAATACAACGCATACGGTATGGAATCAAACTAAAACAAGCTTTATTGACCGCATAGTATCGTGACTCATGATTGTCTATCCAGCAGGAAGAACAAGCAAGCAGATGTTCCTTGTATGGTATATACCCTCCCACTTACTACAATGGTTTCTTTGCACCGTCTCCGCATACTCAGAACCAGCTGGTGCAACATTTCTTGAGGTAGGAGTGCCCATTCCTCAATCAACATCTGTTTGAGTTGTTGGTTGTTCTCCGAATGATGTAAATATGTGACAATACGTCTCCCCAAAGCATCCCACACATGTTCGATGGGATTTAAATCTGGGGAGCACACTGGCCAATCCATTCGAGCGATATCTTCACTTTCCAGCAGCTCCTCAACAGCAAGAGTGCGATGTGGCAGTGCATTGTCATCCATAAAAATGAAGTCTGGGCCAATGGCACCTCGGAAAGGACGCACATGGGGAAGAAGTACGTCCTCACAATAGCGATCTCCGGTTACAGACCCTCTGTCGAAAATGTATGAAGCTCAGTTTGCCGTTCAGCATAATGCCTCCCTAGACAAGAACTCCAGAACCACCGTAACGGTGTATTTCCTTGATGTTACTGGGAAAAATAGGGTCCCGATCTCTCTCCAAATCAAAACGCGTTGAGAATCGCTTCGGTACTGAACAAGCTCTCATCCGTAAACAGACACGACTCTATTGATCAGTTGTCAGTTTTGTGCTCTCTGGCCCACTGTAAACGGTGGCTTCGGGGGGCCAACTTTCAACCGGAGGCAGCGTTCAGGACGGCGGCCTCCTCAGGGTGAGCCCCCTTTGTGAGCGTCTGGCCTACAGTAAACCGCGACACTTGTCGACCCGTTGCTGTACAGAGTTTCTGAGCAATGGCGCTTTTCGCCACGGGATGATATATCGGTCATCCTGCGGTTGTCGTCCTCGGGTGGTCACCACCAAGCTTTCTAACAGCTGTACCTGTTTTTGGAACGCTTTCAAGCGCGCCGAAACAAAGGCTTTGTTGATTCAGACTCTGCAGCTACACTGGTGACAGTACGTCCCTCCTCCAGCTTTCCGATCATTCTTCCACGTATGAAGTCGTCTGGTGATTTCTTCTAGCCATATTTCACGAACTGGCTCGCTGGCACTTGCAGCGAATAAGTTTAATTGCGTCTCCGTCCTTCATTTTACTCTACTGTTGAGCAGCGCGCGCCGACATCACGCGTTTTGCGTACGCTCACATCGCCTCTGACGTTTTGTTCCTGATATTTGTATACGCATGACGTTTCTACTGACTTACGTGTTTCCTGTACTGATCTCCAGACCTCCTTTTCTGCAATTTCACTTGGCTATCTGCTAGAAATTTTTACATTGTTGCTTAAGTTTTGCACACCAGTGTATATCAGCAAAACAGGCAAAATTCTCCATGAAATATTGCATGAAACAATAAATAATCTGAAATCCTCAGCCATTCTTAAAAAATAGTAAATCACTTGTTGAAAAAATGAAAGATAAAAAAAATTTATTCAGTCTGTAGTTTAGATTTTGAAGATCTTTTTAACTCTATTAATATTGATGATTTGATTAATATGCTTGTAAATTTACATAGAGATAATTTATTTAATAATGTTAATTATGATAGATTAGGTTTGTACTTAAAGAGAACTATATATATCATAAAGGTAACTATTATCTGCAGACTATAGTTTTGCCACAAGGTGGCCCTGCGAGCAACTGTCTTGCCAATTTATACTTACATTATTTTGAAAGCAGTTACATTAATTATTCTAAATATTATATTTATCGTTATATAGATGACATAATCATTTTTGGCAAACAAGCCAATTTTATAACTAACATTAATTTTTATCCACAATATCTTAATTTAATACAGGCAAATAGTAACAATAATGAAGCAACTTTTCTTGACATACATGTCAATTTAAATGATAATGTAATAGTTTCTAATATTTATGATAAAAGAGAAGAATTTAATTTCAATATTATATAAGTTCCTCATTGGGAGAGTAATGTACATGTTTCTATATTCCGAAATATTGTTATTAATTATATACAAAATAATAAATTTCTGGTGTCAAAAAAAATAAGACATTATAAATAACTATAAACATTATAATAAATATTGCTTAAATCAGAAATACCCAATTAATTTTATTAATGGTTATATGAATAAAGCTATTCAAAATAGTTAGGATTAAAAATTCTGAGATTGATAATATAGTTTATTAATATAGACTTAAATATTTCATAATTATAGTTATCTCCATAATCTAATATTAGATAAAATTACTTATTATTTTATTCATATTTACTCTAGTGTTATTAAAGTTATGCTATAAATTACAACTCTTATTAATTTTTATTTCCATTCTTTTTATACTTTTGTTAAGTGCTACGTTTCAACCCTTCACATGATTTAAATCTGCTTTAGGGTTCAGAATCTGGCAATAACTTATTTAATGCACTCAGATTTAGAGCGGGCTTTGCATCTGTAAGTGGAATGTTTAGGTAAGTTACCTCTACCTTGTAATGGATTTAGCTACTCCTATCCATTATTTTCTATTGGTTTTTGCTCAGTGTTATTTACATAAAGGGGGAAGTTTGTCTGGCCAAAAAACATGCTCAACCCCCTATTATATAATTTTTTTTTGTATATTAGCTGTTCTAAGTCAGCAATGTTTATAACACTGCAGCATCCATTTTATAATTTTCAATCTCGGTTACTCATATGTGTTTCATTGCGTGATTTTCCTACTGCCTATGTGTTTTTCGAATGTGATTGTTAGATGTTATTTCTTGTTTGTACAGAATAAGCATATATATATATATATATATACCCCCAAACCCTTTTCTAACAGCTGTACCAGTGGTTTGGGAACGCTTTTCAAGCGCGAAACGACATTTTGGGGATTCCCAACTTGCAGCTACACGGGTGTCAGTACCCCCCTCCTCCAGCTTTCCGATCATTCTTCCACGGGGAAGTCGTTCAGGTGATTTCTTCTAGCCATTTTCACGAACTGACTCACTGGCACTTCGGAATATGTTGTTTTGCCCCCGTCCCATTTTATTCTACTTTACAGCGCGCGCCGACACCCCGCTTTTGCGTACGCTCACACCTTCGACGTTTTTTCCCTATATTTGCATACACATGACGTTTTACTGACTTACGTGTTCACTGTACTGATCTCCAGACCTCCTTTTCTGCAATTTCATGGTTATCTGCTAATTTTTTACATTGTGGCTTAAGTTTTGCACACCAGTGTATTATACGTCTTATATACGCATTGTCAAACGCATCCCTTTAAGCTAAAAGTTTGAATTCGTTCATTATTTGTATACGATTTGATATATCACCTGCTTATGTGTATTATACACCCGTCGAAATCAAAACCATTGAATTTGCTATCATTTTAATTTTCTGCCAATTTTAAATATTCTGAAACAATCCCATGAATTTAGTTATAACAATTAAACATGGAAATGGAGGAGTTCCTGTGCGGCGGAGTAAATCGGCTTTAGGGTTAAGTAAATTAGTATTTTTTGTTGGCATTGTGATTCATAAGCTTTATTTAAATATTTAAAAGAATACTTTAAAATAACCATTACAAAGTTTTAGTATTGGAGACGATTGCCTTTTTAACAGGCTAAAGACCCAAGCACACGCCTCAGGTATTACTATAACTGTGCCCAAATTCTGAAAATAGCTCTTCAGTTACCTGATTTAAGCACAGTAGAACATATTTGGAGAAAATTTGAAGTTAGAGTAAATAGACATGACATTTAAAAAAAAGAATGAGAACTAAAAACAATAATTACAAAAAAATGGAGTAACATTGAGACATAAATTACACACACACACACAAAAAGTGAGATCTATTATGAAATGTTTAAAAGCTGTTCTGGGCGTTAAAAGATATCGTACTAATTATTAAATTATGAAAAGATTACTATAGTTAAACTTATTTTGAATTATTTCTAAGTGTACGAATGCTTTCGGGGCATATAATCTTTTAGTAGTTTTTTAATTACTAATTTTTCAAAATGATAGTTGTTCTCAATTTAACAAAAATATTACATCATTACAATAGAGAAAAAAGCTACAGATTTAAAAAAAATAGTTACCATTCCGATAGAATAATTTTTACTAGTCGAAAACTTTAAATTTTATGAAAAATTGCAAGTGTGTGAACACTTTTGAGAGGGACTGTAGGTTTTCTTTCTGTAGATGTTTTTTATTTTAAATTATTATACTCTTTTTCAGTTTGAATATAATACAATTCCTTGTAGTAAGAATTTTTTTTTGCTTACAGAAATGACTAATTAGTTAAAATATTTCAAAGAAAACTATTCTAATTTTATTTTTTATCTTTTTATTTCCAGCATTGTGGATTCAGAATAATACAAATGAGTTTCTATGCTCAAAACATTTGCAATCTTGGGGATTATAATGTATGTATGTTTAAATATATCCTTTATATATAAAAAATATTTTTAATCTAAGTAGAAAAGGAAAAAAATGAAACAAATGCACTAAGCAAACGTTTAACAATATGTGCTCATAGGATTTACTATGAATAGTGTTACAAGTTCTACAGTGGAGGTATATGAATTGACGTACATTACCAGAAAATGTCAAACATGTCTCGCGCATTTTTATTAGCAGCTGCAATCTGGCCAACTGGTATACATCAAACTTAAGAGGCTTTCGTTAAACATGTTCTTAATGTGCCCCCTGAACAAGAAATCAAAGTATGTCAAACCTGGGGTATGTCGAGTCTAAAGAACAGATCAACCTAGCAACAACAGACACATTATTTGAACAAACGCTTTTTTTCCATTTGTTGCACTGTACATTAAAAGCATATTGCTGAGTTCCGAATTGCTATAACAATATATTCAGTTAAAAATATATGCATGATATACTGATAAAAACAAGCAAAAAGTTCACAAACACACACACAACTATCAATCTCAATAGTATCCTCTACCATATCTACATCTGCTTATTTAGATCCCGGTTGCATACCTTTACTTTTCTGCCTCATATTTTTTAAATATCCTAGAAGTATACACGGTAGGTTTCCGTTTATTATTTTTCCTTCCAATGATAATTTTATTTAATTCGATTTTTTTACTAACGGCACTCTCTAAAGCAGTGTGGAGGCTATTGATGACGGATCACGTAGATTTGAATCTCAATCAAATGACACGGAAGATGCCTGAGTTGACATTTAACTTTCCAAACATTAACCACGGCAAATTTAACTAACATACATCAATCCCTCTACATGGTAGGACTTAGGTGGCCCAAGGACACGAACTCACGGCCATCCAGTAATAAATTCGTGACTATGTCCGCTCGAAATGTCCTAAATCCTACGTCTACTTCGAATATGTCCACTGTTATTACCGAATATTAGTCTAAAAAGATGATTTGCAGGTAAACAGAGATTATTCAAATACAAATATGCTAAATGAGTACATCAGCATCTAAATACAATATGTGTATTTCCATTTACTTTTCTTTGAGGATTTTTACTGGAAGATTTAGATGAGCAAATTTGTTAACTAGATCAGAAGTGTTTATAAACCACAAGTATTGTACGGAAAGTAATTTTTCAAGTAAATCTTGAAATTAAAAACGTGTTTGATTATTTTCTTTCTACTTTATTTCTTTCCCTCATGCTTGCAACGATATACTGGTTGTAAGTTGCGCGGACACCTCTTCTGAGATTAATAGGTTTACTGTTTGTGGCTTTCAATATATGGGGATAATGAAAAGCTTCAACGCGTTGACTACAAATATACATACATATAAAAAAAATTTTTTATTTTTGATCAATGTAGCTAAAAGCAAAAAAATATTTCATGTGTAAATAAATTCCTTCAACATTTTATAACTGCAGTCGAGAAATTACTTTGCTTAAAATTTGTCTTTCTGTATCATTGAAGACATTTTTTTATAAAAAAAATAATTCTTGCAACTGTTTTGTGTGCTTACTTACGAAACAGGATGTTAAAAACTTTTCAAATATTTAAAGTTTCAAATTCTATTAAAAAAGAAAAAGAAAAGAGTTATTTTATCCCTCCAGCACATTCCAAAAGAAACCATTAAACGTTGTCAGTTCGACCAAAAAATATTACTCTTTTTAAATCTCTCAGTTATTATGTGGACGTAGAAAACGTAAGATCAATAATAACGGTAAGAAACTGGTAAATAAAATGAATGCAGATAATGCGCATCCTTTATGGTTATCTCCTATGTTATTTCAATAAAAATCTAGTTGTGAAAGGAAATATTGTATATTTATTTTTTCACATCTTAAAGATATGAGAAAGATAATGATGTCTAATGACAGCGCATTTATAAAAAATGACTCTGAAACGAAGTGGTTTTTTACTTTAATATATTCTTATAAATATAATTCAACATATTTAATGGTTAAAATATCAAATACTTTCTTCATTTTTTATATATTTTTATCTTTTCACCAAATAATAATGAACCGTCATATTAAAATAATCTCTCAATTTATGCATCTTAGATATCGTTATTAAACACATTTCTTGTAAAAATTTATTGAATTTTAAAATTAGATTATGTGTGTGTTTAATTAAAAAAGATGCACAAGATGCTATGAAACATTCAAGAAAATTCATTATTTTTATCATTTTATTGCTATTGATTTGATCGGGCTATATTGTTGTTTCTAACTGTCTTAACTTCTAAGACTAATGTTTTTTGAAATTACCATTTTTAAGACTATCATTCTTATTCCTTTTATGCTAATAAAAATTAACCATGTAAAAATAATAAAATTTCAGCCATAATAAAAATTTGCTCTTTATTTTTATTTCATAATTTACTGATATTGTCAATAAATACCAGTAATCTTTACATTAATAAACTTGAAAAGATCATATTATTGGCACTTACACAAAATCACCTTCATTATGAAATTCAAAATATATTACCCCCAGACATGTTTCTTTAGGTAAATATGACTCCATCTAAATAGAAAAAAATTGTAATAACCCAATCCTACAATTGACAGAGGAAATGCTTATATCTTTCATATATATCTTCAATTATATAAGGTTTTACATTATGATGAACTGTAGGTTGAAAATAATTCAGTTAAAATGAGCAAAAACTGTTTCACTGTTATATGCACAATAAGAAATTATTAGATTTATTCTTTAATGAATTTTTACATTTCTTTTCCAAGACAACAGCTAGTCATTTTAAATTAAAATATTTTTGGAAAAATAATTTAAGTAGCAGAATATCATTAAAATGAATAATTATAATTCTCACTTTATAAAAAAGTATCTTCCAATCTGTAATAATAATCCAGCTTCTCTCTCTCACAATGTCATCAAAATATTTTTCTAATTAAAAAAAATTGATTTCAATAAATGATATATTTATCCATTAATTTATTTTAAGAAGTGAATTAATTTATATTGTCAAATAATGTAATTTAGAACTGTAAGACTAGTACAGATAATCTTCCGAGATTGTTTTTTTCTTAGTGCTTTTTATTTTCTTTTCTTTCAATTATTTCTATTTCATCGCAAAAATGTAAGTTCTCGGAATGACTTTTTTATAGAAAATTACCGTTCTTTTCTATGAAACGAAAAAGAAAAGAAAATACAAACAATTTTATGATTGAATGCCAATTATACTCCATTCATCATTCACGCTTCTAAAGATGAAAAAAACGGAGATTCTTCTTATATTCATCAAATTTACATCAAAATAATGTAAAACTTCTATTTCACACATACGGAAAAAACAATCATATTTATTTTTACAGACATTTAATCTTACTGAAGAGTGATGATTATTCTTTTGCTTTTTCTAAAATTCTTTTGGTTCTGGATAAATCAAATGGAAGAACTTTAAAAAAAAATTCTTCCAAAAGAAGTTTTTCTTTTTTTTAAAGAAATTTTTTTTCTTAAAGCATTCAATGATGGTGAGAAAAAGTAAGAATAGAAACAAAAGTCATCCTTCAGAGTTAAAGATTGATTTTCGCTTTGCCTAGTGATGCACAGTCTCAGATTGCTTGCCAGATTTCCTTCCTCCAGATTATTAGCCCCAGTGTGTTATCGGGCTCGAAAATCAGCTCTTCATCCTAAAGAAAGAGGCCGTTTCTGCGAAATGGTGTGAAATGTCGTAAAACAGTAAGAACGTAGGATATAGATTTATGGGACTAAGTTTTTTTTCCAGCATAGCTGACAAGAAAAAAGCAAATTATTCCCGTTAAAATTTTACTGTTTCCAATTTCAGACATTTGGAGTTTTTTTTTCCTCCTCATTGCTTCAAATAGAAAACAAATAATGACTATTCAAATGATATGTGGATCCATTTAATGTATAAAAATAAATAATTGTTTGCAGATTTCCAAGATTTATTCAGATTTTGTCGTGATAGAGAGAAAGACAGAAAAGTAAGATGAAATTGTCATAAGCATATATATTTTTTTTTTATTTCTAGTTAATTTATTGTGCTTGATTCAAAGGTAAATAACACTGTACTCTATAAAAACTGAGTTAATGACTTTCTATAGAAAAATATAATAAATGAGAGGTATCTATTGATTAATTAATAATATTAGAAATAAGATACTGATAAGAACTCTCTATATTTAGTTAATTATTTCCATTGAATATTTATATTATTTTTCCTTGGATTCCCTATATGATACCTGTTGCAAAAAAAGGCTAAACTTCATGAATACAATGGCGGTTTTTATTGAAGTAAAAATTGTTAAGCTCATTCCGGGATAGTTAAGTGATTTAAAATTTAAAGACATGGAATCTATTAGTTACCAACAACTTCTCAAAGCAAGGCAAAATACTCAATTTGTTAAACCCCGTTAGAGGCTATACATATTTATGTGCATTGATATAAAAGGTAATAAATGATTCGAATTTGTTGCGAGGTATTATGCTGACAACCATTTCCTTATATTTCTACAGGTTTGGACTGGCTTAATCTGTTGGATTATTATGTACCATGCATGTTCAATTGGCCGAAGAATTAGAGAACAGAATAGGCATGGATGAGTTACAACGCCAGAGAAGAGGCACAGAAAGCCAAAAATATCTACAGTTATCGGATTCAAAAATAGCATCGTATGCCATGAACGAAACACATCGGGTCACTGGGGGGATGATGATTAGCATATTATTCAGTTGTTAAGTATGTATGCAGATTGAACAGAGCTTACTCTATGTTGTAAAATATATTATACTGTCACGTCAGGTATAACAATTGAAAGTCTTTGTAAAACATGCTATTCGGGATTACAGGACCCACCCTTTTACACAGTATCCCATGGTTCAAGTATGAAAAGAGATTTTTCGCTGAACACTAGATGATCCCATAAAAAGCACCATTTTAATGACTTAGTCGAAGTTTTTGTTTATAAAAGCAGACGTGTCCAAAGGCTTTATGCATGACTCTCTGAAAGATGTGAGATGAGTAGTGGAGGATCGTACATGTCTAGTAGGTGTATAACACAAACGGTTATAGACAATAATGTTAATGAGACCTTAGGCCTATCACTGAAATATCCCACTTTTCCTTGTATTCATGTACTTCGTCTAGTATTGCTTTCATTCCTCTGATGTGTTTCTTGCAGCAACTTTTGTTATTAGCTCTCAGGTTTGTTATATTGCTGCTTATATGACTATCTTCACTCATTTAGACGTTTTGACAACGTTCAACCTGTGAATATAATGTCTACGACAGCGTTGTAATGACATTATTGACTCTCTCTCTCTCTGAGTCTCCAAACAATGGGGACACTATTGCAGATAAGAGATAAATCTTACCTAATTGTTGCTTGTTTTATGCAACGACAATTGTGAAGAAGAAAATAGCTCTATTTAGATATATACATGTAAAGGGCAATTTGTTCTCAAAATTTAAAGACAATTGGAGTATAATATATGTATAGAGTATACATTTATACAGAGAGACAGAGTTAGAGAGAGAGAGATAGAGACAGAGAAAGAATGAAGTTCATTTTTTACAAAAGTACAGGATAATATATTAATAATAAAATATAAATTGTAATAAAACATAATTTCTTTTGAAAAATCAAGTTAGTTAAGAAAGAAAAACCATAAACACAAATCTAAGTGTTAAGTAATAGCGACAAACAAATCAAATGAATTACATATTCAATTCGTAATAACTTTTAATTACATTTAGAAAAAAATAATATTATTTATTATAATTAATCTAGATTTTAGGACTTTGACCTTTCTCTTTGTTAAGTTCCTATATAAATTCCGAACTAAATTTTGAGATATTTTCTAAGCTAAAGAGAGAGATCATTCACATAGGGATATAGCTGACCATGTCCATAAGTCTGTCTGTAACTTAGCCCATCCGAGATATTTTCAATAATATTTAAGACAAGGGGTAGCTTTAGTCATTTGAGTAAATTCCTTTAATTTGATGCAGGATTTCAAGTTTGAAATTACAAGGGCATCATCATGTTAAAATATACAATTTTGCACAGCTATCGAGGGCTTACCATTGAAAATATTGTCGTGATGTGTAATAGATGTATTACACAGTCGTTTCATTTTCCAACAGATACAGTTCATTTTAATTTTATGGTGATATCCTATGCATTCTTAACTCATGACCCTCGCCTCACCCATGTTGTCACCCTTACAAAACAGAGGTCTAATACAGGGTGTACACACCTGAACTGGAAGAAAGAATACTGCAGCGGTTAGCTGGATCGTCGTTGACCAGCATACGGACGCGTCCGATAATCTTTCGTCTGTCGGCGTCGGCTATTTTATAACCTACGCGGGCGCAACTTCGAACAATTCTAGTAACAATCACTTCTCATTGTATCTCTGAAGTCTATCTATGACACATTATTTGGATTGTTGATAAACTTTGTGTCTAATAAATGTATACCTTACCTTTTATTGCCCTTTTTCATTCCACTCTACATAACTCTTCATAAACTTTTTTTGAAAATTACTTCAAATAAACGGGATTTGTGATCTCATGTTCTACGGTGATTTTCCCTTGTCATGTTACCCACTATCACCCCTCTGAATCTGTTCGGTTGAAAATGACAACATTCCTTAAGATTAAAAATATAACTAAAATGGATTAAAAAAACAAAATAATTACATTAATGTAATTAAATTTACAATTATTATTTAAGGTATAGAAATGGTTGAAGAAACCTTGTCTTCATTAGGAGAGTGAGTGGGTCGAGCCTAACAAAGCCACTTGAAGCAAAGATGTCCATTATAAGAGAGAAGATTTTAAAGTGTGAAAAGTTAAAATGAGTTGTTATCGAGTGGAGGTTCTGTGATTGGCTGCCAATCATAGAGTAGTTATGAGCTCGAACTGCAAAAATGAAGAGAATTTAAGAATCAAGATATGTGAGAGAAACAATTAAATACAGAGGGAGTTTATTTAGAAATTACAAAATAGCAGGATAAATTAGGAATTATCTGGTTATATTTGATATTTATCTTATTTATATATTCTGAAACCACACACACACACACATTTGTCAATAGAACATCGATTTTTTTTATCCTTCACTTCTGTGTATAGCTCTGTTTATATCATACCTAAGAATTTGGTAAATATTGTATATTTATTCTGTTTATATATATATATATATATGATATACATGATACAATAAATAATCTTAAGTCCACAGCCATTCTTAAAAATAGTAAATCACTTATTGAACAAATGAAAGATAAAAAAATTATTCAGTCTGTAGTTTAGATTTTGAAGATCTCTTTAACTCTATTAATATTGATGATTTGATTAATATGCTTGTAAATTTACATAGAGATAATTTATTTAATAATGTTAATTATGATAGATTTGGTTCACTACTTAGGTTTGTACTTAAAGAGAACTATATATATCATAAAGGTACCTATTATCTGCAGACTATAGTTTTGCTACAAGGTGGCCCAGCGAGCAACTGTCTTGCCAATTTATACTTACATTATTTTGAAAGTAGTTACATTAATTATTCTAAATATTATATTTATCATTATATAGATGACATAATCATTTTTGGCAAACAAGCCAATTTTATACCTAACATTAATTTTTATCCACAATATCTTAATTTAATACAGACAAATAGTAACAACAATGAAGCAAATTTTCTAGACATACATGTCAATTTAAATGATAATATAATAGTTTCTAATATTTTTGATAAAAGAGAAAAATTTAATTTCAATATTATAAAGGTTCTTCATTGGGAGAGTAATGTACATGTTTCTATATTCCGAAATATTGTTATCAATTATATACAAAGTAATGAATTTCTGGTGTCAAAAAAAATCAGAAATTATAAATACCTATAAACATTTTAATAAATATTGCTTAAATCAGAAATACACAATTAATTTTATTAATAGTTATATGAATAAAGCTATTCAAAATAGTTAGGATTAAAAATTCTGAGATTGATAATAGTTTATTAATATAAACTTAAATACTTCATAATTATAGTTATCTCCATAATCTAATATTAGATAAAATTACTTATTACTTTATTCATATTTACTCTAGTGTTATTAAAGTTATGCTATAATTTACAACTCTTATTAATTTTTATTTCCATTATTTTTATACTTTTGTTAAGTGCTATATTTCAGCCCTTCACATGATTTAAATCTGCATTAATGTTCAGAGTCTGGCAATAACTTATTTATTGCACTCAGATTTAGAGCGGGCTTTGCATCTGTAAGTGGAATTTTTAGGTAAGTTACCTCTACCTTGTAATGGATTTAGCTATTCCTATCCATTATTTTCTATTGGTTTTTGCTCAGTGTTATTTACATAAAGGGGGAAAGTTGTCTGGTCAAAAAAACATGCTCAACCCCCTTTTGTATAATTTTTTTTATATATTAGCTGTTCTAAGTCAGCAATGTTCATAACACTGCAGCATCCATTTTATATTTTTCGATCTCGGTTACTCATATGTGTTTCATTGCGTGATTTTCCTACTGTCTATATGTTTTTCGAATGTGATTGTTGGATGTTATATCTTGTTTGTAGAGAATAAGCATATATATATATATATATATATATATATATATATTAACAAAAAAAAACTTTTACTTACAAAGGATTAGGAGGAACTATATTTGTCTTTCCTTCAATTGAGGTTATTTTTCTGCTTTTAACTCTAAAAATTCGTGTTTGCTGAAATAAGTACCTTCAGGAAAATGCTTTCCATAAATCATCTATATTAAAGTACTCCTTATTTAGAATACAAACGCAACGCTTTTTTTTATTTGCAAGATATATAAGCACAAAAAAGTGTTTTATGCTAAAATGAATTTTTTCAGTAATTTGTGAAGAATTTTTATAATTTTGTAAGGATGCAATTTCTTTATAAATATATAAATTTGTTTTATATGAAAATTATGCTCCCTTACAACAGACAAGAATAAACAAATTTTATTTTTAAAAATTACAAAATGCATTCAAAGAAGTGTTTAAATGATATGGTAGACGCATTTTTAAATCGATAAGTACGAATTTTACAAAAGGGGACACAAAATATTTTGAATAAAAATGACTGCGAATTTTTATTCGAAAATTATTGCAAAAATTTTTTTTACAAATTTTTTGCTTGACACCTCCGTATATGTAGTACATAAAACAGTTGTTTTCCTCCTAAAAATACAAGAAAAGCAAACGCTTTATTTATTTAATCATTTTTATATTATGAATACCTTGATTTAAATTTAAAATGCTAACCTTTCCACAAGAATACACATGCTTAGAAAAATTGATTCAAAACTATGTCGAATTACCTACAATGGGTTTTGGATACTGTATGATTGATTAAAAATAATCTTTTTAAATTTCTTTACAAAATGCATATATTTTAAACTCAGCTGTTTGAAGAAACACAAGTACTGCTTTGATTAAAAAATGTTTACGTAATTTTTGTGAATATGGTAATATCAATAGCTAACTGTTGAAATAAATACCAAGAAATTTGGCTCCATAGAAGAAAGACTTAAGCACTTTAAATGAATAATATGTGTATCTTTTTGGGGGTTCTATTTAATATCAGCTTAAAGTTTTTATTTCTTTTTAAATGCAAATATGAATGAAAATTAAACATCTCTGAGAGAGAGAAAATTTATGACATTATAGAAACAATATGTAGAAGATAATTTAAATTATTTTTCTAAATTATTTTTATTAATTAGACGTTATTAATTTAACCACGTTAAATAGCTAATCTGCTTTTTCAAATATGATCTATTTTAATTTAACATTTAAAAAAAAACACTCAATTTCAAATGTTTTACTTTTCAATATTTTTTTCATACCAAATAATACGATTTTGTAAAATATATTTATGAGAATGCATGCTAATTATTATCATAAATACCTTCCATTAAATTATTAAGTATTAGCTCATTTTTTTAAATAATTACAACACAGATCTGTATCTGTATCTACAAATATATAAAAAAAGTTCTGGACTTTAAAAAAAATTATTTTATCAATAGGAAGATAAATTGAAATTCTATTGGCATAAGTTATTATTTTACTTTTGTTTCATACTTAAAACCTTTCTATAGAAATCAATAGAATTGATTTTCAAATTAATCTATCAGATACAATTTGGATTTGTATCTGTGGTACTAATGACCATTTTTACACTATTCACGAAAATGATTCTAATTTATATTTTTATAAAAATAACTTTTGCTTTGAATATAATATCTATTTCTATTCACTCCTTATAAAGTAAGGAAAATAATGCCTTTAATGTGCAAATGTGAAGGTTTAAGACTAGAAAGTAACTTATTTTCATTTTGAAAATATATTTTATTTTATACAAAAAAATTATAACAATATAATACAATGATAATTTTGAAGTAAGTGTTTTAAGAAGGATTGACGATATTTGCAGCATAAATAGTTAATATTCATGTAGACAACAAAACGAGCTAAAACTTTGCTAAGTTATGAAAATCAATTTGTCGGGAGGTAAAAAGAGAAGGAACTAATGTTCAAATGATATTCTCGAATCATTGGTGATTAATTTCAATAGAAAAGGATGACTTTTCTTGCACGATTAGAGAACCCGTAACACACATTCTTTTCGAATCATTAATTTTGGAGAAAATTGAATTGTAACTCGAATAAATGAAAGAGAATTCTACACATTAATCTTGTCAACTTAACAGAAAAGTGTCATTTATTTTAAGAGTTATTCAGATATTTTTAGGCCAAGAGAAGCAGAGGTTATGACTTCATATGAAATACATTCATTTTAAATGAAGCATTTTTGTATCACGATAACTTATGCATTATAAATTAAATCTTTTTTTTAATCTTTTTGCAATATTAAAATAGTTAAATGTAGGAGTGATATTATCAAGGCAGAGGAGGATCTTTTTTTCAAAAACTACATTTAGAACTGTATCTTATTATTAATACTGTAGACATTTAGTATGCCCCATTTTCATCATAAATGGTAAAGTAGTCCAAAACAACTGTATAGTATTCAGGAATTTATATAAATCCATTTTTTTTGCATAAATAAAAAAAGTCAAGTTTTTCTAAAAGCATAAATTTAAACAATTAACATTTGGCAGGACTTTACACATACATTAATATATTTGCACATCATTGTTTTTTATTATAATACATGTTTAATAGAACTATATTTTTCAATATTTATTTCATATGTACACTTTGTATTTGGTAATTAAATAATGTTTGAAATATAAATATATAATTGAAATTCTTTTAACTTGGATGCATACTAATAAACATGATTTGTATCTTATATAGATCTCTCTGTTATCTATGACGTATTTTTAACTATTTAAATATGCGTAAATCTTACCTAAATTTATATTTTTTGAGAAAACTTTTAAACATTACTTTTTTAAAAAAAATTTCTATTTGATGATTCGATTTTTGCATAAAGTGACATTTAAAAATGTAACTTTATATTTATGCTTTCCGAATTCAAATATATTTATTATTATTGTGTGAATAATGTTTGAGGTTGGTAAATTTAGCTAATATTTTTTTTTAATTATTTTTCTTAAGTTTTAAATAACTGTGTGCAAATTATCATTTACTTTCTCTTATTTTATATTTTATATCTTATTATAAATTGTGAATACTTTAAAAAAATGTTAAATATAAATATTACAATAATATACAAAAAATAAAAACAAAAACTTATTTAAAATGTCCAACTTTAATTCATAAACTTTCAAACTTTGAATGTTAAAATTAGATAAAGGAACAACACATCATTAAGTGAAAGTACTATCAGGATATTTGAAGCGAATGAAATTGAAGGGGGTGTAATTAAATACATGGAGAGAATCCAAACTATTTTTGAAAAATATAATTTAATGTAAAACTAGCGGATTGTTGGAATAGACAACATATGGCAGTGTAGAAATGATGAAAGATAATGAAAGGAAAGTATTTAGTTTCGGGTGTAGTTTCTAATGAGATAAATCCAATAAATGTACGGAGAACTAATCTCGTCGGAAGTTTCAAGTAATTAAAGTACACAATTTAGGAACAATCGATTACCCCGAGGGAAGTGTCTGCGAAATTTAATGCTCTACGGCACTTCATTTAAAATTTTCTTTTTCTTTTTTAAAATGTGAAAACAAATTTTTATTGGAAACTTAAAAAATGTCTACAGTTGCTTGAGTTATCGCGAAATAAGCAATTGTTTCCGATTTTAACGAAATTGTATAAGTATTTTAGAACACTCAAAAGATCGTTATCATTTAGAATATTTCTGTTTGAAAATTAATTGAATTCTTCTAAAAATAGCGAACTTCATTAAAAAAAATTAAATACAAAGAAGTTTCAACTGAAGTTTTGTTTATTTTTCTCAACTATGCAAATTTACAATTTTTTTTAAATTTGTTCTTAGACATATTGGTACTTAAAAGAATATTAAACTAATCTTAGTAAAAAGACCCAAATTAAGAAATTAAAATTAAGCAAGACATTAACTGCTTTCATGAATACGTTAAGCAATGAAAAACAAATGTGAAATGCGATTTTCAAATTATTTTTATTAAAGTATTAAAATATATTTATTTTCTCATAGTAAGTATTATTTAATTATTTTATATCTTAACAATGTATTACGTTTTAATTTAAATTCTGAGGGAAAATATCACCTATATTTTAAAATAATTTTTTCCACTATTTTCAGATTATATAAAATTGGATATTCAATTTGTTACGCAAGAGTGAAACACAGCTACAATGAAATTTTACACACGAGAAATATTTAAAAGATGTACAATAAGTACATCCAGCATATCTGAAATTTTTGATGAATGTGTTTGCATAATATTTTTGCAACTGAATTTTATAGTTAAACAAACCAAAATTCTGAATTTTTCACTTATTCTTTGTTTACATAAATAACCAATAAAATTTACTTTACATGGTCAAAACGGTTTTCAAATTTATGTTAAAGGATAGAAAATCAATAATTTTCTTATTTACTTGCATATTACATGCATATTTTTTTATTAAAAAAATGCTGATATTTTTAAAACCTGCGAAATCAATTACTTTGTGAAAATTGTCTTATTGGCACTCGTAAACTTATGCACGTTAATTATTTTTAAATTTTATTTTGCGCAATAAGAAGAGTTTTATGTAAAATTGTAACTTGGGCTCAAATATATTTTTTTTTATGTAGATTGTTAAGTAAAACAGCTATGAATTGAAAATTATGGTTCTTATTTTTTCCAGTAGTATATTTCAAAACCAGTTATAAAATTAACAAAAAATAAATAATGTGGGTGTAGAGATACATTATCTTTTTTTCATTAGGAACATTTATAACCCCGCGTTCACCACAAAGTATCACTCAGAGGCTTACATAGAAATAAGAGTGAAGCACACATCACAAAAAATAATTACAGCACAAAAATCTATGTCCTACCCTGGATTCGAACCCAGACCCTACGGCACCGCAGTCAGCGTCAATAACCACTATACCGGATAGTCGACGGGATATCTTATTGAAAATAAAATGTAGTCTTCTATTTAATGAAACCTACTTATTTATTTAATGAAATCTATAACTTTCCATATTTCTCAGAAACTATAAATACATATTTTGAATCAAAATTTCAAAATTATTTTACTTAATAATTATAATCAAATACTTAAAGCATAACTTCTTTAAATTCTTGAGGAATAAGCTTTAAAATTCTAGTGTTAAATATCAATTAAAGAATTTTAGAACGAAGCTGAAAATTTTTGATGGAAATATTTGGTAAAAAAATGAAAAAAAATCATTAGTTTAAGGATTAATTAGCATAAAAATAAGACAAAACACTTAAACAAAGTAATTGCACACTTTTATTCATTTAACACAACGGATTACTTAAGAGAGAGACGTTTTAAGATCCTCTGCTATTGAAAAAAGGATTTTCTAATATTCTGACAAGATTCAGAAAATAAAACGAAAAAAGGTGGAAACATTCTTTTAAAAAACTATTTTTAAATATTTTCTATATTTCCAGTACAATTTGAAAGAAGTAAATGCCATAATCCCTTATTTAACTCATTGTATTTATTGTATCTATATTTTCATAAAAACTAATAAATGAACAAGAAGCTTAAGTACTTAAAATGGCTAAGCTATCTCTGATATTTTTAATAAGCTTTTTCTAAAAAAAAGCAAATTGTTGTTTATTCTTTTTTGAAGGGATCATTTTCTAAAGACTGTTCTTTAGATGTCTTATATTTATTTTAATTTCTTTTTCACATTCGGTAAATCTATCAGTAAAAATATTTAAGTGAAATACCGCTCTTTTTTACATCTTTTTGCAGTAATTAAAATCGTTTCAAGAAATCTACTCATAGCATTAACACAAGCAATTTAAATGAAAAAGAAATCATACAGAAGTTTTAGTTTTCTCTATTTATATTTATTTTTATTTGATACAATAAACGAAGCAAAATTTATGCATATTTTTAATTTATTTTCAACTTTTTTTTCTTCTAGTCTTAAGTATACAGTGGTCTCTCAAACCTACACTTTAAGAAATTCAAATAATGCTAGGAAATTAACATATAAGCCTTTTTTTGACAAATCTGGTAAGGCATGAAGCTAAATTTCTTTTAAAGTATTTTAATATGACACAGCTGATTCTTTATATTAAATCCTTATTACCGTAAAATTTTTTTCAATAACTTGATTTACCAAATACTTTATACTTTTGAGTCTGGATAATTCTTTAAAATAACAAAATACATACATTATATTATAATCAAATAGTTAAGCATTGAATTATTTGTCGCAAAAGAATTCCCATCAAAATAGCTTTTATCGTTACTGTTTTTCAACAGAAACATTTTTCTACATTATCTTTTACTTTTTAATGAACACTTAAAAGTAAAAATCATCATCACATTACGAACTGTAACTTTTATAAGACAAAGTATAGGAATTTTCAGATGTATTACTACTTCACTCTTAAAATATTATAATTTAGATTTTTTTTTCATTATAACTTATTTCGTGCAAATTGAATACTCATCTATACGATCATGTACACATCTCTGTAATTATTTTTATACCGTGATATAGTTCAATGAAAATTAGAATGAAAATTTTCTATAAGGAACGGGGATTGGCTAGACCAGTGGTCTTCAAACTGTGTTCCATGGAACCCTGGGGTTCCATGATAGATACCCAGAGTTTCGACTTGTCACAATAAAAAATCGAAAAGAAAATTATGAATGTGTATACAAAATGACTCCACATTCTCTCAGAAAGTGTGTGTACCTACAAGTACGAATGTAAAGCTCATCCCAGCCCTTTTAAAATTGAAAATATTATTTATTTCTAATATAACTGTATTTAGTAACAATTTTTAAATTTATATTATAGTTCAATAAATGAATATTAAAAATTTTTTTAAATATGTATTACCATCCAGATAGTGAATATTCTGTTATTTACTATTTTGGGTTTCACAAAATAATTTTGTGCTTGTTAGTACAATGTTTTGCAGAACTAAATAGTTTTCTATTGGAAAATGTAGCTTTTTTATTTGTAGAAAAAACACATTTACTGTAAAAGAAAGGGAGAGAATTTTAGTGATATATCCACGGATGCATTGTAAAATTTAGATTTAAGCAAGAACAGCTCCTAAGCTTTAGGCTGCAGATTCTCTCCCTCTCATACAAAATATACACAGGGTTTCTCACACAGCTATAAACGTTTTAATACCAGTCAGATAAATGCAATTAAGTGGAAAATATTCCTTAACGTGAGTGGTTACAAAAATTAAATATAAAAACAAATGAAGTGAAGAAAATGAAATGTGACTGCAGATAATTTCAACATACGTATATTATTACAGTTTTTATAAAAAAATACAAACACATATCGTAGTTGCTAAACATAATGCATGAGCATGTGGCGAATCGCAAATTAATATTATTAAAGAGTAAATTGTATTAATATACGTTAATTGATTGATAGAAAGCATATGTGTGTGAAATAGGGTTCCCCCAAATACCTCAACGTTCTAAGGGTTCCAGTGAGCCAAAAAAGTTTGAAGATCCCATAGGCTGGACAATGTACAGTTTGTTGCTTGAGAAGAAATGAAGCTGGAAAGATAATTCAAAAAAGAGGACAAATTTCTGTTCCGATTGCAAGTAAGACTTTGTATTACACCACGTTTCAAACTGTTTGTGTGTATATATGTGCACACACAGAAACCTTCAACCGTTTAAAAAAGAGGTCTGAATATGAAAATTTTTTGTTAGTACGGGAGAAATTCTTTTAAAATATGTAAAACATTCTTCATATCAAATAGAGTGTACTTATAAAATGCAAAACTTTAGAGGTTTTTGTGTTCTACAATTATAAAATAAAAAATAGTATAAAACTTTAAAATTGAAAAAAAAAAATCAAATGAAATTATTCCATTTTCTCATTCTGTTAAGTATTATACTTAGTATTCTATTAAATATTATTCAATAAAAATGTGTGTTTCTTTTTTTAAAAAAGATATTTTGGGCAAAAAAAAATTGACCGCTTAAGGAATTATTCTATTATTGAGTAAATTGATTAACATTATTTTTATGCAATGCTATGTTTGAGAATGGTTTTTTGATGTTTAAATAATAATAAAATAAAACGAGTTACGCAGTAGTTCGACAAAAAAGTTTATTTCACTTAAGATGCATTAAAATAATTAATAAACATTCTCTTGATAAGAGAAGGAGAGAATTTTGATGCTGAAACTGATTTGTTTATTTTTTATCAATATTCTTCTCCTTAGTTTCCCCTACAAGTACATTTAAGAAGCTTTTAGGCTTTATGTTAAATTCATATAAGTAGAAATTTATATTCAATAATAAACTTTTTAGATATGTTTTATTATATTCAATAAAACAAGCTCTAATTTCTTCAAAACTTGAATCTTCCTTACCTTTTACTGATATAGATGACTACCATACATTTCCTAAAGTAAACCGATCCGTGTATAAGCCAAGTTTTTTATCTACAAAACATTTCCCAAAATCCAAATCTTGCATCTAATTCAAATTAGAAATATAAGTAAGCAGATAAAATAATCATGCAACTTTCGAAGATGGTGCCATCAGGAAAAAAATGTGTCAAACGAGTGAATATTTTCAAATTCAATTTGCTGCCAACTAAAAAAAAAACGTCTGACACACCCAACGACACATTTTTTTTTATTTCTGTAATTTCTTTTCTGAAAGTAAACATATTTTTTCTCATTCATATGTTATCCTGCGCACCATTTTTCTAACCATACTGTTTTTATTGGTTTGTTTATTAAATGAGCGGGAATAGATATTAGTATAAGGAACGTGATTACCAAACTTTGTTCCCGGTGTAGGAGGTAAAAACCGTGACATGATGATCAAATACATTGAAATATCCTGATGAGTGGATATGAAAGTCACGAACTATTTAGAAACTGAGATTTTGGCATTGAAATTGAAATATTTATATGATTTTTTTTTCTTTTTCTCGAAAACAAATCCAATTCAAAATCCAAAAAGAATTAAGAGATTAAAATTACTTAAACATGACTAACAGAATTTATATATATATATATATATAACGATTTTCCTAAATTACATTTCAAAAAGTTTCTTTAGAGATTAGCAGCTCCATATATAAGCAATATAGTAACTTTGAAAGTTCCAAATGTTCATGGGTCATAAGCGGACATATACACTTACATGCAAGAGTATATAAGAAACTCTCTTTTTTCGAATAATTTAGTTAATTTGGACAATGTAAAGTATTATTTTCCCTTTTTGAAAAATAATTAATAACAGAGTAGATTTTTGAAAATATTTATTATGAAATATAATGTATATTGTAGCGTACTTTCTAATTTGTTTGATTATGTTTTGCGATAAATCAACTCTTTTTTCAATCAACATTATAACTTGAAACTCTTAAAGCGATTCCCATAAACGTTCTCTTACACAATATGAAACAAAAGATTAAACGAATGAATTCTGCACATTGTAAAACTGTTGACATGAAAAAAAAACCTGCATTTGATCTCTTTTTTTTTTATAATTTCCATCAATTTTACATTTACTTTGAAAGAAAAATAGCAATTATAATTCCCTTAAGTTTAATATTTAGGTTGATTTGTATTTATAATTTTCAATTGAAGGAAGATGCAATATCTATTTATAAAATTATAATAATTTTTAAGAGTATTTCTTTTCATTTTTTTTGTAGAATTCAAACTGAATTCGATGATTAAGTTTATTTTTTCATTTATGCTTCTGAGGCTACAAGTTTGCAATTTACTTTTATGAGCTTCAATATTGTGTATATTTGGTTTTTTTTACTATTTTTTACGAAAATATGTTGCTATGAGTTTAATTTTTAAAATAGTGTAACATTGGGCTAAAAATATTGTGATAGATAATCTTTTATTATTTTATTAGTGGAACTAAGAAAAAAATCAGATTATTGTTACGAATGTTTCATTTCGATAAAAGACTGAAAACATTTATTTATAAAATATAGTTGTTTGTTCAGCTTTATTAACTAAAATATACGATAGAACATTGCATTAATAAATTTTTGTAAAATGTACGTCTTTTTTTTTAATTAGGAATTTTTCAATATTTTATCGCTTTTAAAATATTCAGTATTGTCACATATGAGATTTAAAATGTAATACACAAATGTGCTTGATCTTTTTAAATATATAATTTTTAAAATATGTATTTTTAAATTATTTGGTATTATAATAGAAAATATAATATACAATCACGCATTATACCAAAAATATCTACCGTAAAATACGGTGTATAACGCGCACTTTGAACACAAAAAATAAGATCGAAAATTAAGGATGCGCGTTATACGCCGGGTATAAAAACGATAGCTTTAAAAATAACAAAAAGGATGGGCACATAAAAAAAATTTACTTCTAGATGTGTCGAAACACTGTTTATTTAAAAGAAACGACTTGTCTTATGGACAAGAGAACAGTAGTAATTATAGAAGTATACTATTTTTTCAAAAGTCTGGGTTATAATTCCTCGAATAAAATACTTCAAAACATAAAAACAATGTATATTAATACTTCAGATTTCTTCGTTAAAAAGGGGGTGCGCGTTATACGGCGAATATACCTAAAAATTGAAAAGTTTAGCTTGAAAGTATAGGTATGCGTTATACACCGGTGCGCGTTATACGCCGGATTTTACGGCATTTTTCAAAATATTAATATATTACCAACTCTTTACTACTAAAAGAAATTCATAGTGTACATTATTTAACATATCTGGATATTTTTAACTACAAATGTCAACACATAAATTTAAAACATATCATTCACTTTTCGGAAACTAGATTCACTCTTATGTATAAAATTACTACTCGAAATAACAGCAAAAAGTCTATGCAGCATAAAACAGTTATAATATTACAATCATATAGGTAGAGTTAATACTAATATCATTTAATTATTTAATCTGCTTAATATGCTTATTCCGTGTTGCCTGAATACCAAAGAGACCTTACAAATCCATCAAATATATCGGTTAATCCTTTCACTGGCTGTCGAGGGAATACGCTAATCAAATCTAATGGACCAGATAAATGCTATTCTAATTACATAATCGATTATGTCATCAATTTAAATCAATCACTCTTGCCAATGGCGCCAAAATTAGAGCCTAACCTAGTTTTTGGTTTTTATTTCAATGTTCTGATCCTGAAGCATAAGCAAAGTGTCAGAATTATCTTAATAAATCTAATTCCTTTCAACCCATTATTACATAATATTCGAGATAGATAAAATATTGCTTTTGGGTTTCGATAAATCTTTTTGTATTTCGAATTAATTGTTTAAGTGCTATATTAGAATTTTGAGAAACATAATTTGGCTTCAAATTATTCTACCTTTTATTAATTTATTATATGTAATGTCATTTTAGTTTAATTTTTGGGGGTGAAAGTTCATGAGTATAAATTTAATTTAAATTTCAAAGTTCTGAAACACGAAGTCTGATTTTGTTACGTTTTCGTGTATTTAATTTAAGTATTGAAATTGAGAGCTTAATGTAAATATCATAGTTTAATGTAGGAATTATTTGAAATCTTTCGAAATTTTTAAATTTTAGTTTCTTTCCTTATGTAATGTGTTTCATACTTACTAGTGTAAGCCTCGTGTGATACTTTGAGGTGCATGGAGATTTATAAATGTTTTCAATAAAAAAATGAAACTATGGAGCTATAAGACTTATTCTTTATTCAAAACGTATTGAATGTTAGGGATTTATCCTCTAACATAGTTGTTGTGTAAAATACAATAAACATATTTTAATACAATTTAAATGTTTAATTATCATATCTAGTCTGTAAAATCCGAAAAAAATGAATATTTTTTAACAGTTACTGAACAATTCCATACATCTTGAAGAAGAAATAAACTATAAGTCAATCTTTAGTAGTGCATTTCAAAATAGGCTTAAGAATTAACAGTCCCTCCTCCAATTTTTTTTAAAAACAGCTTTAAAAAAACTATTTTATTCAAGGTTATCGGTTAAAAATTACTTTTATATTTCAAAATAAAATTATAGCAATTTATAATATTTTGAATTTATTTTTCTGTTTAAAAAAATATTTATTATGTCATAAATTTTATGTCAAAGCACCTTCTTATTTTGCGAATAACCTATTTAAATATTGCATCTTTTGAATATATCTCAGGTTTTTAATATTCTTTTGCAAACTTACATTGAGTTTATCCTTAAATTATCCGTAACCAAGTGAAGGTAATCTGCAAAAAAAAAAGTGTCATTCGTAATTATAGCAATTATTATCACAGAAACCTAAAATTTATACAATTGTTAACAGCTGATTGGAAACTGAAGCGTGATGTTACAAATATTAATAAGCTAGCTTACATGTCATAGTTTGATAACTACTAAATCCGCATTAAGAAATTTATTTCTCGCAGGAAAATATATTTAATTAACTAATATTAACCAATCTTTGAAATTTTATTAGGATCTCATCATTAGTGCTAAAGCTTTTAAAAATATAGTTATGTTGCAATGTACCATATTGCTTCGTATAACTAATTTAAATTGTATTTATTTCTTTTCATGAATACCACCTGATAAGAAGATCAAAAATAAAGCATCGTTAATTAATATACGACTAATTTACAAATTAATATTTACTAAAATATTTTAATGAAAATGCATGAAACTTTGCATTTCTAATTTTCAAGACATGACAAATCTGAATAACTGTTTGAAATCACTTCATTTGTTAATTGCTTCAGTTATAATTCTACTTAATAATTTACATTTTAATGCTTACATTCCTCCACTTTAATTCTTTAGAAATAATTACTTAATTATATATGCTTTAATTAAATTTTTTTCGAATTATAAAATTGAGGCTGTTTTAATGCTAAGAAATGAGATGCAACAAACCGCATCGATTATAAGAAAATTACGTTGAGAGACTAATTACTCCTTGAACTCCTATAATTAAATTTGTTCTTAGTTTTAAGGAAAGTTTTTTAACACATGTTTTTTTAAAATTTAATATGAGTCAGTAAAGTTGTTGAATTCATCCGATTCTTTTCATTTGTACATCAATTGCAAAAAGAAGAAATAAAATAAAATAAAAGTTTTTTTGAAAAAAAATTTAAATTTATGAAATAATCTCATACAATACAGTTCTCCTAAAGTCTTACTAAAAACTAAATAGAAACACACACAAAAGGGATGGTTTGTCTATAAAAATTATTTTAAAGATATTTTAGAGATTTCCGTTAGATATGGAAAGTAATTTAAACTTAGTTTTTAATTTAAAGAAGATTACTTTAAATGATAAGTAATACGGTATCACACCATAAATGTTCATTAATTTTTTTTATTTTAACGGTGGCCTAGCTGAACTGAACTTAATTTGCACATAAATAGACTGGTACCTGTTAAAAATGTCGAGCGTTGTCGTTGGAAATTATATTGGTAAACTAAAAGTATTTCTAACTAGTGGATAGTATAATGAATCTAAACTTAAAATAAATTATTTTCAGTTTTCATTTTAATAAACTTGAGAAGTTCATTTCGTGATTCAATAAATAAATGCAACCATTTTAGTTATGTTTATATGCATTTTTTCATTTTGAAGAATATTTTGATAATAGTATTTTTTGGTTTCTTGTATGAGAAATTCCAGGCATGTTAAGAATTACTCCAATTTTTCCACTGACGTTTGATTTATATTCCCTCAAGGGTCAAAAGGAAAGAAATTGAAGAGAAGCAATTGTTCTTAAACCTACTTTCGAGAGCATGAAATATATAGAAATATTATAAATCAAAAAGTGATAAAAAAAAGAGTTTTGTCCCTTTCGAGTATAGATAATAACAACGTATTTATAACAGCACTCCCTTATAGCAGCATCTTTAGAAGATTAATGAAGCATTTTGTTCAATAGGATCTTTGAAAATTAATTAAATTAATTAATTAATTTGCAACTGGATTAAATGGTGGAATCGAAAAAATGGATTTTATTTTTTATAAGGATATTTAGCATTTTTGATAAGATTTTGGTCCCATCGGTTTGTTTATATTTGTGTCGCTATGATAATAGTAATAAGTCTTCTATTAATTGTATAAGTTTTTCTATTTATTATCTTCTGACATTTGAATTTTTTCAACTTTATTTCACAAAAAAACGTATGCGTTTCAAAGGCTGACATCTAGCGAATGAAAGAATACTTTTTTATAGTATTTATGTAAATTTACTATAATTTTTATTTAAATTGGTGACATCACTACGTCGGATCAGATTGAGTCTCTCTCGAGTACAGAGCGTGATCGCTTATATTCCAGTGTGAAAATTACAAGAGCAAAAAATATGACTCCGTTTGGATTACCTCGATTGTTGTAAGCATTTTAGTTCGATTAGCGAGATTGAAATAACTTGATCGCACACGTACGTGAGACTTAAATAAAGTGTTAGACACAAAGTACAGTTTTTCATTTCTTGAAAAAAACTAAGAATTATCGAAAATATTCAGAAATCCATGTCCACGAGAGCAAGAACAACTATTATCAAAACATCATCCTGTTGGAAATTAAGCTTTTAAGATTCGTGAATAATGTCTGTATTAATAATACCCTAAGCGGTTTATTCTGAATTGTATATGTTTAGGTTAACAATTAAAATTTACATTGTATGTCCTTTCACATAGAATACACTTCAATACAGTTTATATAAATTCTGAAGCATGTCATAAATTATAAAACGTGTTTTTGTATCTTCTATTGAAGTTTTAACACTAGAACGTGTCCGTCAGTGTCGATTGAACACCGGAACCAGTTCAGTTTGTTCTTCTTCCGGCATTTTTGTAGGGATTTTGAAACTTTTTCGTGACTTTTATTCATTTTTCATGACGATTACACAGAAAACTTTTTGCAATTTTTAGATTAATTAGGAACGATTTTACAATTAAATATACTTAGTACGTCCGCTGGTGTCGTTTTAAAACCAAGGTAATTTATCCTTATAAATAGATATCTACAACCAAAAATAGTTCACTAAATAGTTACCATTAGTAAAGCAAACTTCAGGAAGTAATATCGCACATTTATTTGACCTTGAATGCAGTGTTAATGGGTTCACGGTGAAAATGAGTCAGCTGTACAAAAATCATTGTGTCTTAAGTATTTCGTTACATAGCATTTGCTTACCTGTCATTACGTTAAATTACGTAAGTGCAAGATACTTGAAAAATCAGGTAAATACTGAATTTAAAGGAATTACAAATTCAGTGAAAACCAAAAAATGCGAAATTAAAAGAGAGTAATGGTAATACAACTAAAAAAATGTGTGTCTCTTGCATGAAAAAGGTGTTCTGAAGATATATGTACAGGAAGAATTGAGAATACCCCTATATTCATTGCAAATGAAGTATGTACAAAATATTATTTATAAAATCGGTAAATAATGATGAAAAACCACACAATATCCCAAGTACAAGTTTTGCTTATTATACTAATATTTATGAATAGTATTGCTTTATTTCTTTATGCAAAATTAATTCATTTGTTTTGTTACTGTTATTTATGATATAAAACATCATAATGTATGGCAATTGCATGAAATAATATTGAAGTCTTAAAACTAAACCCTATATAACATTAGTTCAGCAATTATTTAGTTATTACAATGCTTTTATATATTTTGTATCACGATGTCAAAACGACAAAGACAGACGTTTAAAGGTAGTCAAAACTTCGGTCATTGTAGTGTTAAGTGTATCGCTAACCTATTCTTAAGTGAGTCCAAATCCATGAATGCAAATAAGTAAACGTTGTTGGGAATAACTTCGAGATATTTATTCCCACAGCGGCTGTTTTACTGAATAGAATGGATTTTCCCTACCTAAGAAATAATTGTAATTTTTTCATAAAGTTTTGGTAAACTTTATGCATAAGTAAATAATTTAAACCAGAGGTAGCTATTCTTAGCTTGCAAAACTTTTAAATGCACTTGTAAATATATATACAACTTTTGAGTGGTTAACTATAAGATAAATATATATTTTTCTATAAAAAAGAAAATTATAAAATAAACTATATCAGAAAAAGAGATTTTCTATAAAAAAGGTGTATGGAATAAACTATAAAAGAAAATGTAAAATGTAATTTTTAGTAGACATACATATTTTTTCGAGAAATACATACAAGAAATTTGAACAGCCTTAAACATTCGTGCAAACCGCCACGGTTTGCCAATCCCTGATCCAGACGATTTACCAAAGGTGCGATGAGTGAATAAAAATAACATTAAATTCCCTTGTAGGATATCAGTGTGTGTGTGTGTGAATCTGGCTATTATTTGTTCATTTCTAAGCGTTACTAAATTTGAAGATTCTTGCGATTTTAAAATATCATATAGATTCATAATTCAAGTAATAGTCTATCAAAGCTTGTGTGTTCTTAAAATTAACATATATTCTTTCAAAGCTTAGATCAGGAATTCACGCTTCACCTCACAATTTATGATACGGTTATTTTTGACTAATCAAAATTTGTTGAAGTAAAATTTTTTTCCCCATCAAAATGAAGATAACAGTGCAAAAATCACTGTGCTAGTAGAGAAGAAATGCTTTAATTGCAATCAGACCAGGAAAATTCAAAGACCTGATTTCTTTCTGAATTATGGAAAAGCAGGAATTCAGTGATTTTTTAGCCAAATGACTTATCTAGATCTTACACAAATAGCCCTTAAATAGTGAAGAAAGTAAGAAAAGGTAAACTAACTCTAGAATAAATAAAGTACATTTTATTAGGATTGTCGATAATTAATGAAAAATATGTTGTTGATGACAACTGACAATTATTCAGGCTCATGTTTTTTCCCAATGAATGGTATCGTTACAATTACCCTATTTGAATCACATTAAAAATAATGGAAGATAAAGAAGAGCTGTACCTCAATTGTCATGTAGTTTTGAAAGAAAGGAGACTCATTTGATTGTGAATCAATGGCAACGACTTAAAGCGGACTAATAACACTTAATCATCAAAAAAATCCATTACTTATCACTAAAAAACATGTTCTGTTATTCATATATCTTAAACATTTGCTCAGAAATTTGTACCATAATGTTAGAAAACGTCCGGGAATATGATTGTCCTTAAACGTCCGCTGGTGTTGTTTCGGCACCAAGATATAAAATATATAAAATAATTGTAAAAACTAAATAATTGCAGGACTACTGTTCAGTAGTTTTTAGTTTTAACACTTTTTAATATTCTTTCATGTAATTATCATATATTATGATCCTTTATATATATATATATATATATATATATATATATATATATATATATAAACTGACTTTGATATTATGTTCGAGAAGTGTGTTGTGGACCACCGCGCTCTGTCACGAAACATTTCGAGTCGCAAATTTGCCAGGAACATTACTATTATGCGTTATCCATTCTGCACTATTCCTAGAGACAAATATAAAAGGATTTATTGAAATATTATCAATTTCATCTGACATTTTTTGTATTCTTCGCAGTTACTTTCACTCAATCTTATGTTTTCACGGGAATCTAAATTAGAACAAGACAGCTTACCACCCTCCGATTCGTTCTCAGAAATCTCACGCAACAAATTAAAAATTACATTAAGGATTAGATATTGTCTAAGAGTCATCGTTTCAGGTTGTCCGGTGTGTACAAGGTTCAAAAATTGAATGCATTTTTTTAATGAGATGATAAGCAATTTCTATCACACTAAGTACAAAATAGTATAGTGTACTAAGTATAGTTTAAAAAGTACAGTGTACTAAGTATAGTTTATAAAGTACAGTGTACTAAAACACTTAGACACAATGATTTTAGTATAACTGACTCATTTCCGATGTGGATTCAATAGCACTGCATTCAAGGTTCAATAAATGTGAGATATTACTTCCGGAAGTTTGTTTTACTATTGGTATCTACTTAGTGAACTATCTTTGACAGAACGACAGCTATTTGTAATGAAAAATTGCCTTGGGGTCAAACGTCCCCAGCGGACGTTCTAAGTATATTTAGTTGTAAAATCTTTCATAATTAACCTAAAATCACAAAACATTGTATGTTTAATCACCGTGGAAAATGATTAAAAGTCACGAAAAAGTATCAAATTCCCTGCAAAAATGTTGAAAGGGTAACACACTAAACATGCCTCGGTGTCGAATCGACTCTGAAGGACGTTCTAGTACTAATACATAAATAAATTAGAACATTTTTAGGTTGTATAAGAAGCAGAAAATATTTGAAAGGAAGACAATTTAAAAACTGAGTTCTGGGTGCTTTTACAGAATAATTGAAGTCTTCACAATGATTGTAATACAAGAAACAAATATTTTGCCTCTGCATGCCAGTGGAATTGCTACTTCTCAAATAGACCTTAAGATAGACAGAAGAATATGAAATAAGATAGATAGAAAAACGGTAGATAGATAAAGGAACATAAATTTTAAATATGATTCCACGATAGATTGATTTTTTAAAAAAAACTACAACTCTGAACGAAAGGGCCAAATGGCAGAGAGAGCGATAGAATCAGGCATACGATACTTTTCCGAAGTTACATGTTAATGTAGGATATTCCTCAAAAAACTGTCTTAAATGTAATAAAGATGCGACTGTCTATTGAGAGTTTTAAAAGTAGTAGTTTTTGTTGTAAATTATATTTTTGAAACTTGAACAACGGAAAGGGTTTCACAAACTAACCCTATCATCTTGTGCTGATGATATTAGTTTAATTAGGTGCAAATTTTTATTTGTCAGTTCCTGGTAATGCATTTAAAAATAATATTTTTAATATACAAATAATGCTATATTCTTTTTTCTGAATAAAAAGGATATTTTATCAACATAATGCCATGCGTTGATTTTCATATATTGCTTCAATATACTATTTTTCCTATCTTTTTGAATTCCTACTATTAACTCACACTCTCTACATATTTAATTAGTTATCTTGGTGGAATTTTCAATAGTTAATAAAACACATTTTAAAGCGCTCGATTAAGCTGGAATTTTATATACACGATTATTTTGGATGACAATACAATAATTTAATTATCATTAATAAAAATTAATCGATTAAAACTAATTACTTAAAGAATTACAAATACAGCCACGTTGGCAACTTAGCGACCCTTTTGGCGACTTGTGTCAAAACTTGAAAGTGTTTTTTTTCCTCAAGTTTTAAAGCATTCAGTTCAACTGAAATTTTATATACACGATTATTTTGGATGACAATACGATACTTGAATGATAATTAATAAAAATTAATCACACCTTAATGCTGTGATTCTGTCATGTATATATACATATTTATGTATTAATTGTTACTATTTCATAAAAAAGTAGCTAAAATAAACTTTTTCTTTGTTGATCTAAGTAGAAATTGACTTAATTTTTATTTTTATATTACTTGTTTTCTATATAAATACGTTCCCAAAATGTCTCACAGGTCATTATAGAAGTGATCACGGTAGCGACATGCATGTTTAAGTCTTTGTCGGCGTCGTGGTTTCAAGTCTTGCGAAAAGTGCGATGTGGCAGAGTTGCGACACATTAAATGTACCGAGACTGGTGGAAATCCTCACGTAAGCTGATTATGGACGTTTCTGAGTGGTAGTTCTCATTTTTTGGAAGTGGTTCAAAATTTTGAACTCCGTTTCGAAGCGTAAAGTTTATAAACTTTCATTCAGTCAACACATAATTTCTCGTAATATTAGGAAACATATATTACAAATAAAAGTGGAAATGACTCACTGACTGAAATAAAACTCGAACAATATGATACAGCTAATGAAATGGAAACGCGTAAAAAGAGGAATAAAAAGTACAATAAATGATAGAATCTAAGTAATAATTTCTTTCTACGTTAAAAAAGGAATTAAAAAAAATTAAACAAGCTTTTAAGTTTACAATGCTGGAATAAGTCGTTTCCTACTCACTCCATTGAATTATAAATTTATTGAAATTATAATGAAATGCTGGTTTAAAATCTATATCTTTTTAAATGGAAATCTAGTATTTTATTTTAAGTTATTTCTTAAGGTAGTCATGTGAATAGAAGATTTATTTTCTTGAAAAAGGAAAGAATATGTAACATGATATTAACGCGTGAACGTGATTTGCAGTTGTGTGCACAGCAAAAAAATAATTTA
>BMAV01024426.1:4854-15786 GCA_019973955.1 Trichonephila inaurata madagascariensis | reverse complement strand
GTAAGGGGAGGGCATATATCATATTAAGGAACATCTGCTTGTTGTTCTTCCTGTTGGATAGACAATCATGAGTCACGATACTATGCGTTCAATAAAGCTTGTTTTTGTTTGATTCCATACCGTATGCGTTGCATTCCTTTTTCAGCGCCGATGCTTTCGTCATCCTTTACGTACATAATACTCTCCCTCATTTCAGAATTTCATGTCTCTCAGATGATTTTTCGTGAAGTTATGGCAATAAACCCACTTGTTGCTTAAGTTTTGCACACCAGTGTATTATCCATTTATACGCTCTTGCAAAACCACGGTTCCAAACGTTGTCGGATATCTTCATGGCTTATTTACATATCTATAACGAATAAGTGGATCACTTATCATCGCTAGGAGCCGACGTAATGACACTCGACCTGGCTTGACGAGTTAACTTGTTCAAAAAGATGTAGTATTCTCTTTCTGAAATTCAGTGGCCTTATATTTTTAAATCTAACAATCTAAGTTCGGTAGCAGCCTAACGACCATCGTTTATGTTTCCCTCCCATAGCAACTCACATCTACATAAATCACGATTCTTTAAAGGGAAGCAATTTTATAAACAAACATCATTTAAGAAATATTTTCCCCTAAAGGATTAAAGAAGGGTGCCAATTTAACCGTTAGAAACCTAAGAGAAAAATAAATTAGCATGGAAAAACAATAAGAGATGTTTTTCAACTTGTTTTTTAATACTTTAATGGTTTTACAAAAAAAAGTCCGTTATGGCTATTAAAGTCATTTTGACGTATATTTCATAAATACATATCATTATTTTTCAGTAACAATTGCTAATATCCCCTCAACCGAACAAAAATAAAATCAGCTAAGATTTCCTCTTCCACAATTGATTAGATTTCAAATATAAGTTAACTTTCTATAAAGTTCCTTTTCAGTTGATGTAAAACAGTAAAGCATGCTATTACAAACGGAATCAATGACCTTAATCAAAATAATTGGTAATAATATTTTTACAAACGTTTTTATGATGTGCGCATTTTACAAAGGGGAACATGTGGTGATGTTAACTCCGCTGAAGCTGTCGTCTATCGAATATTGTTACATAAATATTGGCCTTGCCAAGCTCTTGTCCCTTTCGGTTGACCTGCCATTGGCTTTCGAGGTTCACCATCAATGCTTAGAAATCTCTGCCAAAGTCTCCAGAGGCACAGTCCACTGAGGCACATTCAATATTTGAGGCACTTTGATTTGATACAGTTAAAATTCTAATAATTATTTATTTTCCAAACACTTCCATTTAATGCCTTTGTAATGCTATTCATCTTTCTTGAAAGGTAGTGCGGCCGTGGTAGCCGAGTGGTATAGGTATCGGACCGTGGCTTGCCTTGTCACGAGTTCGAGCCCAGTACCACTAAAGACCCACCGTGTAGGGCAGCGATGCACGTTAAATCTTTCGAGAGCTGAAACATCCTCCCGTTGGTGTGGTGTGGTAGTTAGGAGAGGGGGTGCCAGCTCAGGTGTCGTCCATGTCACTTGACCATGGTTCAAAATTACGTGGTCCGTCGCCAAAAGCCCTCGTGTTGCAGAACAGTGCGACGTTAAAATTCAGTCAATCAATCTTGAAAGGTAGTAATCCTTCGTACTAGAGTAACTGAAAACTGTATACCTGAACTAGTCATACCACTGTCTTAACATTGTACGAAAGTGCACCAGTGCTTTGAGTATGTCAATGTAGACTGTGCGACGCACGTTATTAGATATGAATCTTGGAATCTTTTATTTTTATTTCATAATTCTCAGCAAGTAGTTTTGAACTAATTTATATTTATATATTCCGTTTCTCTATTTGTTAAGAGACATGCTTAATTTTGTTTATTAGTGATTATGTATTTTATATAAAGAGAGATAGCGAGGAGCACATTGGAAAAAAAACATTTATAATGCTTTAAAAGTATTTATAGATACCTTTTTTTCAATTTTTATCAATACAGAATAATTCTGTAGATATTTTATCGTTGTGCTAACATAAAAGTTAATTAAATTATAAATAAAGATTGATTTTTTTTAAAATTCAATTAAATTTTTTTTAAAAAAAATATTATATTTCCGGCTTATCGTTGAGTTTTCTTAATATATATGCAAAACAATACTACAATTTGGAGAATACGCACTTGTTAATTGGCTTATCAATATTTATGTAGGTTTGTAACAAAAAATTCGGACAAAGTCTTTAGGCCGCCTAGAGCCCTCTGCGTCTTGGATGTGATATACCTTGTATATTTAAACTTTCAATATCATACCTTGACAGTGTCATGTGATACAACAATAGAACCAAAAACTGTACACATGGTTCAGCGCCAGTATGTAACTGACTTTTTGCAACATTACTGGAAGTATATGATGGTTCTAATCTGGTAATGAAATTATTCCACTACAGACGCCTTGCACTTAATAATAAGGATACTTTTTTGTAGGTTTCACAAAACAGTGTTCTAAAGCAAGTCTTCTTTTAAATGTCAAAATCGGTCCCACAAGATATGAGCGAACATGACAATGCTAACAGTTGACCCAGACGATATTAGAGGTGTCGGTAAGTTTTGGTTATAACAAGATATAAGAAGAGGAAAACATTTTTTGAATGCTATTTTCGTTTTGATTCAACTTATACTATACAAATTACGATACAAGTATGTGTATGAAATTTGTAGTTTTTTAAGTTACATAAACTCACAAAGCATTTAATTTTGAACATTTACACTTGCTATTTTTGCTGAGTTACGTGAAAATGGTTTTTCATGAAAGAAAATCATAAAGATATTTGATTGTTTATATTTATATGATTAAAGAATTATTCTTCAGTTTATATTTCATATTAACCTTTTTGTAAATCGATCTTATATATAACCTTTATTTTTATACCTTTAGAAAATATTACTAAAAGCAGTTTACATAATTTTGCGTTGGATTTATATATCCTTGCATTTATGAATATCATTACTTAAGAAGTTATTTGAAAATTAAAAGAAAAATTTCAAGTACTTTTAAGAACAAATGATAGCGTTTAACCTTTTCAATGAGATATGAAATTGAAACCTGTCTACTCCATTTGATTTCATTATCTGTAAAAAAAGAAGACAGAGAGAGTATAAGTATTATTCCTCAATTCATTTTTAAGGATAAAAGCATTTCAAAAGAGAAAAACGCTCTTAGAGTAGTTTATCATCGATTTTCCTGTCAAAAGCTTACTTACAGAAATTGATAAACAACAGTAAAAGTTCATAAAAAGGCTTTTAGTGAAGATTCATAAGATTGGATATAAATAAATAGTAGATTATCAGAGATGAAACCTCTTTGAGATGTAAACAGTGAATAACAAATTGAGTTGAATAATTCTTGCAATCGAACACTATTTCTTTGAATTTGGTACATAAATAATGCATATATATATAAAGCGTTGATATTATTTAGAAGCATTTTAAAGGAAAATGCATTAAGAAAACTTATGTTAAATGTTATTTGTGACTATTCGAAACGCATAAATTGATCTTTATTACACGTTCAATCACGTTTTAATATGCATAAATATCTTTAAGAGATCTTAGAAAATGTATTATTAATGCATAAATATCTTTAAGAGATCTTAGAAAATGTATTATTATAAATTATTTATTCAATTACTTGGTTGTAGCTAAATACAACCTACGCATATTATACGTTAGAGAAAAACCTATTTATAAATCGGTTGTTAATTTTTATTTTATTTGATAGATGTGTACAATGCAATTTGTATCGATATATCTCGACAATTCATAAAGGAAATCAAAGAACTGCTTGCACTGGTAAAATTTTGAATTAAAACAGTAATCTATGAGTAGTAAAACGTAATATTTAAAAAAAAACTTGAATATAACTTTTACATTTAGAAAGCCACATTTTTTTTAGTTTTCTTAAAACTATTTTTGTTACATAAGAAATATTTATTCGGATATATAATTATGCCACATTTTCCGTTATTTATCTATTCTATTTTTTAAAACTTTTTCAGCAAAAAGTTCTCGAACATTTACCTCTTAGTTTGTTTGCTTAGGAAAGGTTGGAGGAAAAGGATTCTTATTTCCTTAAGGTGTGAAGTAGGATAGAAGTAATAAAAAATATTTTTGATTTGCTCAATGTAGAAAAAATGAAGGGATCTTTTTTGCCAAGTAACTATTAATAGTTTTTCTCGTGTCAGAGAAAATTCACTTTCTAATATATTGAGTCTCAGAAGAAAAATATGTTCATTAAGGAGAACGAAAATTAAGAAATTGAACCTTCTTTTTTCAAATAAGGAATATTTTTTTATTAAAAAAAATTAGATTTTTAATGGTTCTCTACTCCTTATTAAGATATGTAAATATGGGACTGGAGCTTCATTTTACCTACGACTTTCTTAAAAAAGCTTCTGATGAATATGGAAGAAGTAGAAACTGTTTTTACGCATGCAATTAGTTAATTTAGTACTAAAATAATAAAAAAATAAGTTTGGATTAAATAAGGTTTTAAAAATTTATCTTTTTTCTGAATGAATTTCTTTAAAAAAAACCTCTGGATAAGTCTCTTAATTTTTTTCCAAGCACATGATATAAAGTGAAACAAATAAAGAAAATGAGTCTACAAAAACAATAAAAGAATTCATTTAGTTAACGTACTTCAAAACTGGCCATTTATTCAATTTTATAAGCCCTTCATTGTCCAAGAAATTAATATATGAACTTCGACATTTATAGCAAATTACAAACAGATAGTTACCGTAATAATAAGTGTAGATTATCTTACTTGAGAAGCAGCAGATATATGTACACAGTGCGGCAAATAATTTTTGACTTGTCCCAGAGCGCCGGCTGTAATGGTACCATGAGTGAAAATATACATGCATCACAATGCCCATGGTCTGCTGGTACACTGTCAACAAGTAGTGTGCAATCAGCTTATTAGTTATGAGAAGACAAGCGTTTATTACAGAAGCGAATTTTTTTAATGTTGATTTTTTAAGATAGAACTAAGAGCTGTAATCAAATTTCACGCAAAACTTGGTAAAAGTGCTTCGGAAATATATCAACTCATGAAATAGTTTACGGTGACTGTTGCGTAAATAGATCAAACGTTTTTATGCGGCACAGATGTTTTTGGATGAAAGTGATACGGTAGAAGATGATCAGCGTAGTGGAAGATCAATTTCATCTAGAACACCTGAAATTATTGAGAAAGTACGAAATTTCGTAGCAAACGATCACCGTGCGGCATTAAGAATGATGACAGACTCTTTAAACATCAACAAAAAAGGAATTCGAATCATCTTGCATGAAAATTTGGGCAAAACAAAAGTGTGTGCTAAATGTGTTCCACACGCTTTATTCTCTGAACAAAAAGCAATGAGAAGTGCACATTGCAGAGATATCATTGCAGCCGCTGAAAACGATTCAAACTTCTTGATGTCCATTGCTACATGTGATGAAACCTGGTGTTTCCAATATGACCCTGAAACAAAATGAAAAAGTGCAGAATGGAAGAAAATTCACCGCAATCCAAAAATACAAGAAAAATCCCATCCAAAATTAAACAATGCTTATTATATGTCATTCTTCGATGCTAGGAGTATTATCCACTAAGAATTTGTTCCAATTGGACAAACATGTACATGCTAGTACTACTTAGCTGTTTTAAAGCTTTTGATGGCCAGAATTCGTCGCATTCGTCCAAAATATCGGACTGAAAGCAGTTGGTGTTTGTTACACGACAATGCACCCAATCGCACCTCCCATGTTGTTCGTCTATTTTTGGCAAAATTACTGTCTGTGTGTTGATCCATCCGCCGTATTCACCTGATTTTGTACCCTGTCACTTCCCCTTATTTCCAAAACTTAAAATGAAATTAAAAGGGTTTTATTTTGAGGATATTTTGACCTTACAAGTAGTTTCGACGCATGCTTTGCAGGCTATTCCATAAAGTGATTTGCAACAGGCGTTCCATTCCTCAATAAATCACTGTAACAAGAGCATTGAAGCCAGAGGGTTCTATTTTGAATGATAAACCAAAGCAGGAATTAATTTCTTGTTTCTATTTCTTTTTACGCACACATTTTTGAAACTTATTTGCAGCACTGTGTATATCAGTTACCTCTTTACTGTTTGTAATTCAAATATAAATTTTACACATCTATTTGACTTGAATACTTGTGATAATTTAACAAATTGTTCAGTTATACTTTATTGTCAAATGCAATAAATTGGATGAGGGATGATATAAACGTTAGAATCTCCTGATTAAAAGGAGAATTGGGTATATGAAAATGAGTATCATTTAAAACAAATCGAATGACGTTGGATGGAGAAATGTCATCTCAAGTTCGAACTGAAGGAAAAATGAGCATTCCGATATCACATTTGAAATTTGATTATTTGTGAGAACTTCGTGTTATGACTCAAATAAGAAGATGAATTGGCTATCATCACGAGTTGAAATTCGATTGTAGAATGATCACGATCTATGGAAAGCATTCTTGTCTGAAGTACGCCTGCACTCTACCATTGTTAGAAAGCTATATATTTTCTGGAGTGAAAACAGTACTGCTAAAGATAAAACCCGAAACAGAAGACACGAGTGGCTCTGGGGCCGGACAAACTGCACCCGTGTTTGGGGCGGAAACATTTACGGGTGGCATTTCGACCGAATTTCAAAAGTACTTTTTCAGTAAAGAAGAAAGTTGTAAGATAATATTCTCTGAAATGTTTTTTTTATACATTGAGGACATGAAACATATTATTTTAAAAATTTAGATTGATATGAAATGCCGACGACTGTTACAGTAAAATTTTCAGCGAGTATATCCTTTTAAAAAAAAATGAAAATAATATTGTGTGGCGATTCGTTTTAGCAAGTATATGAGCTATCGAAGACGGAATATAAGTAGATACGCTTATCTTGACCGGAGTTTCACACTGTCCAAGTATTAAAAAAATTCTTTTCCCCGGAAAAGGGAAGGGAAATAATAATTATTTTATTTAAGCTATTTTTACGTTTAAGTGTGGCAAATGTGCGCAAAACAGAGTATTCAGCAAATTGTGCTGCTACAAAAAATTCAGCTCTATGCTTAATTAAAAATTATGTCTGATTTAATGTTATTTTTCCCCTTTCTTTCTTAAAAATAACTTGAAATAAAATACTCGCAATTAGATGCACATTTAAATATTTGATTGAGTTACTGACGAAATTTATTATATTGTCTATTTGGCTTATAGGTTTTGTAAAATTTCTGGTATCTATTTGTATTTAGTATTACGAATTTGGTATTTCATTTAATGTACAACCCCTGACAATAAAGTTCGGTGAATGAAGTCAGAATGGTTGATCTGGAAACACTGGCGAAACAAAACTCTGCACATGTGTAGCGACAGATATTAACCATCTGCCCCCACCGTTGCTCACCTGCCGTCGTGTCCTTTGTGTTCCGTGTAAGATTTGTTTTACAAAGTGATTGCTTAGTGCGTTGGTACTTAACTGAGAACTGGAAAATAAACAAACAAAACATCATTTTGTTGAAAAGCTTTTTAAGCTTGGAAAGACACCGACATAAAACCTATTCGATGCTTGGTACGCGTTGATGAATATAAAGCACTGTTCATGGTTCTCCCGTTTTCAAGAAGACTGGGAAAGTGTTTCTGACAACCCTCGTAGATAAAAAGGCCGGCAACTTTCATCAGTGACTAAAACATTGAGAAAATTAGTAATTTATTCACGAAAGATCGCCCATTAAATTTGAGAATGATAGCTGGACGATGAATACTGCAAGGTACATAGAATTTTGGCCCGTTTTATGAAACTTCTATGCAGGCTACCCCAGTACGCTCAACAAAGTTCATGGTGTTTTGCTCTTGAGAATGATAGCCCTTACACAACCAATATCGTCAAACCATTCCTGGCCAAAATAGGGGAGGGTTAGCAAAATGAACATCCAAGATCTCAATCCTCCAGATTTTCTTTTACTTACACAACTCAAACTCGCTTTGAAAGGAAATAGATTTGACGACATTTCTGGCATCCAACGAAATGTGACCAGTCCTTTATACTCCATCTCAAAAGAAGAATTATCGCTAAGTTTCCAGAACATGTGTATAACAATTCTAGTCTTAAACAATTCTAATTCCTATAATCCATTATTATTTGGTATAAAATCTCTTAAACTATATTAATCCAAAAAGCAATATATTGCGGACAAAAGACTATGAAATACCATCTGCTATAAAAAATTGCAAATATTTTTTAAGGATCTTTGATTGTATAAGGCTTTAGATGAAGCGATCTATGATGCAAGGGAACTGACCGATGAGATTGATATTCCTGCTAGTTTAAAGAGGGCACAACCACGTCACGGATTTCAGCAAAAAATATTGATTTTGATTGTGAAGCATGAGTTCATTCTGTGGAAGATCCCAATTTAAAAATCAAAAATTAGTTTTATTTTTTTACAATTTACCAAGCAATTCATGTCCTTGGAATGTAAATATAATTTAATGAGTATCCACAGCAATTGTTTTCAATTTTTATTCAATATGTGTGATTTATAAGATACCCTTAAAGTTTATTAAGAGGTTAAATTTCTCTAGAGATGTGAAAATATAAACAATTTTCAAACAGGTATAATTCTTTTAAATTTAAATTAAATAATTCGAATCTTTTACATGTTATTTATAAAGGAATGGGGCTTCAGGAAAATACAAAATATTTAAAATATAATCATAATTTTAAAAATTATAAGCATATGAAAAAATAAGAAAGTTTTCTATAAGAAATATTTATTAGGTTTTACGTCGCGCATGCTATTTTCTAAAATAGTAGCTTTAATTACTAGCTATAAGTTGATTTATAAAGTTAAATGTATTCTTATTACATTGTAGCTATTTTTATATAAATAGAATAATAACTTACATATTTTAATAAATAAAAAAATACATTTTTAAAAAAGTATTTAAAAAATTGAAATATTTTACAAATATTTTGAAACACAAAAGGTATATAATAATAAAATTAGGTAGGGCTTAAAGAGTATGATGCATTCTGTAATTCTATAAAGTTTTATACATCAGAGGCTACTATTTTAAAAAATAGCGTGCGCAACGCAAAAGTACTTAATATTTGTTATAGAATTTTCATATGCTTATGATTTGTAAATTTTTTATTATATTTTAAACACTTTATACTTTTCTGAAGCCTCATTCTTTTGTAAATAATGTGTAAAAGATTCGAATCATTTAATTTAAATTTAAAAGACTTTACGTGTTTGAAAATTGTTTATATTTTCAAACCTCTATAAAAATTTAACACCCCTGAGACTTCTTAATTAAATCCTACAAATTTAAAAATAATGTGACCGACGGTGAGTTAGTGGATAGAATTGCACTTGATCTAGCGGATGAGACAGTGTCAGTTTTGGCTTTATTAGGTAAAAAAGTAAACCCAATTGAGAAGTTTTTACACTTTTCAACTTTTAAATTTGCTCCAAACCTTCCTATTGCATTAAGAATTTTGCTTCTTTTGGCAATAATTATAGCAAGTGGAAACAGAAGTTTCTTCAAATTAAAATTAAAGAAAAATGTGGCACAATTCACAAATTTACAAGATAAATAGGATGGCTATTAATGGCTACATTTGATATCGAACATAAATTAACCGATCATACCGATTTAAAAAAAAATGAATCAGAAAATTTTCAGAATGAGAAGTTAGAATAAAAGAAAGGGATAAAACACGTTTAATTGTTTGTGTATTTTATTTTTTCTGTTTGTATATTGTTATACAAATGCTTCCTTTTTTTCAATTCCTACTATTAGCTCACAATCTCTCTATAATTATTTATTTATTTATCTTGGTGGAATTTTCATTTGTTAATAAAATACATTTTAAAGCGTTCAATTGTAATTTGTGACTCAGGAAGGACACGTGTTTATAGGACTAGAAAAGGACGATACAATAATGGAACAAATCATTTTGTTGGTAGCTGGTAGAAGTAACGATAAGGAATCGTCACCCAACGGTATTTTGAATAAACCGTGTAAGATTCGTTTCCGCTACAAGTCACTTGCCAGCTTGCAATATTCTGAAATTTTCAAATGGACGAATGCATTTTGTTCTTTGTAACTTTGAGACATATCCTGTCATTTGATATAGAAAAGAATATGTCGTGTCAGAGTTACGGAGATACATGTTCAAATATATGTAAAGTTGTTTAAGAATTACCTTGTGTGTGCCTTGGAGATGGCAGCAAATGGTACATTAAAGTTTTTTGTTGTTGTTGAATAATATTTATTGAAGTAAATAATTGTAACATTAAGCATTGATTGTAACATTAACTTACAAAACATTTTTTTCTTTATTCTTTAATTTTGTTGACCAGTGTGTGAAATAAATACGAATTTTTTTGAACAAATTAGTTATATAATTTCATCTTAGTCTTTAATAATTTTTGCTTAATAATTTTTTAATTCTCCCAGAATCCGAATGAATTGAGCTCCGAACATAAAATAAAATGATTGTTTCATTTGTATGATTTTAAGAAGAATTATGATCAATGATTTAATGTTACCATAAAAAGGTACTTACATATCTAAGCTATCTGAGAGATTAAATGTGTTCGGTAGAGTCAACCAGCAGTCCTTTGAATATCGGTGTCATATTGTCTAGTTAAGATAGAAACCGTGAAGAAGTTCGTTTTTTCCTTTCACGCTTGCTTTTTCTATATTTTGACCATACAATAACTAAATTTCTACGCCAGCTAGTCCATTTATGTTATTTTACCCTATTATTGGTCAATAAATTTATGTCAAGTGTCTTGTACGTTTTTCAAATTTAACGATATAGGTTGCTTTGCATTTTTTCAGAATCTCTTGAATATTAGTTTATTGTTA
>BMAV01024425.1:0-18049 GCA_019973955.1 Trichonephila inaurata madagascariensis | reverse complement strand
TGTTGTGTTTTTAATAAAAACTTCAGTATTACACTCCACCGAATTTTAAATGTAATAATTAGTTTCTTTAAAAACGTTTTAAGTTACCAGCTCTTACAATAAAAGATCACAGTTAAATAACACCCATTTCTATATTCTATCTAAAACACTGGAAGTACAATTAAAGAAAAATGCTTGACATTTTGTGAAAAATTAAATTTCATTCAACTGCGTTGCGTTTTAATATATAGCTTTAAAACATAATGAAGTCTTTAAACCATGATGAATTATTCTCTTGTTTCATATATTATATTTAATTTAACGCCCCGAATATTGTAAATGAAACATGTCCAGACTGGCAGTCTGTTCTATAACCGTAATACAGTCAGCTAACTTTTCACAGCTGTTCAAGCTATCAAGTTATAGCATCTGTCCTGCCACGTTACCATGGCAACTATAAAATTCCTCATAGCTCTACTAGAAACGTTGCTATAGCAACTGCAGATGACTTGTCTTGAGGCATCTCTGAAAGAATTTCTTTAATACCAGAGAAGAAAAGGCATAACTATATACATGCATGGTTTTATTTCCCTAAAATTTCATTTTGTGGTCCGAAATTAATTCTTTTTTTTTCACGCTTAAAAATTTTTCGAATGAAAGTTGTTGCTAAAGTAGCGAGTTTCGTTATTTTCCTTTTTTTAATTTTAAAAAAAAAAGAGTTTTTACGTGAAACTAAGAAAAATATAAGGAAAATAAATAAGAAAATTTTTAAAAAATGTTTTACAAAATACACTAGAGTGAGTGCAAAAAATTCAAAAACGGGTACACAATTTTAGGACAATTTTCAAAAGCTACTGAACTAATTCAAGTGAAATTTTGTATGAAAATACTTAAAGATTTTACTAAAAATCTTAAAAAATTAATTATATAAGCTCATGAGATGATAATTTATGCTCTTGTAAGCATGTTAGCTCAAATCCTTGTAGCAAGCTGGTGGAAGGTTAATATGGTATATGATTTCCAATAGCAGCAAAGCCACTACGCAGGTCCTTTACAAAACTTTTTATTAGTTTTGAGGGACAACTCTCCTACCTACATCAAGACATTTTTTAACTCCAGGAGGGTTCTTGGAGGAATAAGACGAGCTGTAATTGGTCTGCCAAGATCATTCCACACATATTTTTAAATATTCAAGTATAAATATCTGGTTGGTAACCCCATCCGTACAATATCCTCAATCTCGAAATATTAGATGACCAGCCAATCCCTCTGTGAACGAACGTTATCGTCCGTAAAAATTGATATCCCACTGCTTTTTGGTAAAACTTGCATATTCCTTATACCTCAGTTCACTAAAAGGTCTCAGGAGTGTTAATTTTGTCGCGAGAGCTGAAAATATAAACAATTTTCAAATAGATATAGTTCTTTGAAATAAAAATCAAATCGTTCGATTCTTTTACACATTATTTATAAAGGAATGAGTTTTCAAAAAAGTGCAAAACGTTTAAAATATAATCATAACTTTATAAAAATTATTAGAGTATGAAAATAAATATTTCTTTAATTAGTATTAAGTACATTTTACTTTGCTCGTGCTATACTTTAAACTAGTAGCCTTTGATGTATCAAACTTTATTGAATTATAAAATGTATCATACTCTTTAAACCCTACCTAATTTTAGTATTATACTATATATCTTTTCTATTTCAAAATATTTAAAAAAATTTGAAATTTTTTTAAAAAATTAATTTAATTTTGTTATTTTTTAAAAAATATAATTTTTTATTCTATTTATATAAAAAAACAGCTATAGTGTAATAAGGATATATTTAACTTTATCAGTCAACTTATTCCTTCTACTTATAGCTACTATTTTAGAAAATATCATGCGCAACATAAAACTGAATTAATATTTCTTATTTTCATATGCTTATATTTTTTTTAAAATTATGATTATATTTTAAATATTTTACACTTTGTGGAACCTCATTCCTTAATAAATAACGTATAAAAGAAACAAATTATTTAATTTTAACCTCAAAAAATTGCATTTAATCGAAAATTAATATTTTCAGCTCTCGGACAAAGTTAACGCTCTGAGGTCTCCTTGATTGACATGCACCCTTCCAACACCGTCACATCTCCATAGAGGTCCCCTTACCATCCTCCATAGATGTTGAAGGGATGGTACCGGGTCCCTGGTTGCATCCATAATTTAACGCACCAAGAATCGGTGTTTAGACTTAATCTAGATTCTTCAGTGAAGCGAATAAAGGTTCATTACTGTTATGTCCACGGACAATGTTGTCTGTACCAAGTCAAGCGGGCTCTTCTTGGACTTGGAGTGAGTGGGATGCTGACCCAGGGGCGGCTCTAGGGCCCGACAAACCGGACCCCTGCCCGGGGCGGAAATTTTAAGGGCGGCATTTAATCGAATTTAAAAAGGTTTTTGTTTTGTTTTGTTTTTGTTGCAAAACGTTTGATATATTTTCTGAAATATTATTGCGTGTGAATTTGGTATTTTATTTAACATATCTTATTTCCTTATTTTGTACTCTGTATGTTTACTGTCAGTTTTCTTTTCTGAAGGGTTCGAAATGGGATTAAATGCTAAATCCTGCAATTTGATATACTTATATACATTTTTCACTAGTAACTTTCTCCCCATCTTCGAGTGGGGTAACAACGACATTCTTTTCACCCATACGATGTCAGCTATCCAAAAGGGGACTAGGATAATAAGTTTTTTGCAGATAGAAAGCCGCAGGAAATATTTTATTTTAGTCTTGAATGTAGTTATTGTAAGTTATATAAAATAAAGCTTGCGAGAGAGATGGCCACCATCAGCAGACTCTTTCAAAGAAATTAGCCTGTGTATTGAAATAGACGATTGCTTCTGCTAAATATTACTCGTTTAAAATAATAACATATAATTACGTCCCTAATTTCGAAATATTTTGTATTTTTAAGACATAAAACAATGTATACATAAATTCTTATGCTGCCTTTGCAGGAGCTATTTAAGTTTTACAGGTGTGTACCTGAATGAACAATTTTTTTTTAATTATAATTTTTTGCTTTGGAAGAGAGGGGCGAATTTTTCATTTTTGTCCAGGGCGGCAAAACTCTACTAGAGCTGGCCCTGGATGACTATTGGACCCTCTGTCATAAAGCCTTGCTTTATTAAGTCTTCGATAAGCAGTATACCTCGAAAGTACCAGAGGTCTCGTTTATACGTTGAATCAACAGTGAACTACTCTCCCCTCCCCCGATTACCCCTTACAGCTCAAATAGCTTGTGATCTTATGGCTTGTGATGTCTTTTGGAAGCTCTTAAACTGGTCCGCCAGATATCTTTCCGAACTCCTGGAACTGATTTCATAATTTAGAAATCACATTTCAGAAATTGGCCAACTCCTGTCTTCCAACTGCTCTCCATCGTAATTCATTAACCTGACGTAGTTTTGTAGTTTTTGTACCATTGTTTGCAAAAGTTTCAAAATATCATCGTAAGCCTTCAGAAAGAGGAGCAAAACTAATACCTTTAGAACAGCAGTTCTTAAACTGTGATCCACAGACCCCTGGGGGTCCACAGCGCATCTCTAAGAGGTCCACGGAGTCTCTCATGTAACGTTGAGATTTCCCTCTTTTACAGACTTCGAAAGGCCTCGTGGAAAAATTGAAAATGTACCTTATAAAACTAAAACACTAAATAGTTCCCCCAAAAAAAAAAAACTCTACTAGAACTCGTATTTTGATCAAGAATATTGTCGGGGAGTGATATTCAAAATCTTGCGGAACCGCAGTCACGCTGATGCATAAAGGGGAGCCGCGGTGATCGAAAGTTTAAAAACCGCTACCTTAGAGTATTAGGGCTGCGGTAGCCCAGTGGTCAAGGTATCGGATCATGGCAGGCATGTCATAATTCGAGCCCAGTACCACTAAAGACCCGCCGTGTTGGGCAGCGATGCACTTTAAATCTGTCGAGAGCTGAAACGTCCTCCCGTTGGCGTAGTGTGGTAGTTAGGAGAGGGGGTGCCCAGCTCAAGTGTCATCCACGTCACTTGACCATGGTTCAAAATGACGTGGTCCGTCGCCAAAAGCCCTCGTGTAACTGAACAGTGCGACGTTAATATTCACTCACTCATGCCTAGATTATTATTTCAAGTACCTGTCTCACCAGTTAATTAATTTTTCCTAAGATAAAAGCGTGAATCCCTGTGGCTGAGTGGTTAATGCATCGCGCTTCTACACCACAGTTCCGAAGTTCAAACCCCGGGCTGGGGAAGGTTGACTCTGCCTTTTATCTCTTCAATGGGTCGATCAAATGAGTACCAAGCTTGCTTGGGAACTTAACACTGGGGGTTTTCGCGTCAGACTGATCACCTGATAGGAATACTTGCTCATGCACCTCAGGGACCAAGGTCGCGTATACTGGTTTTGGCACAGTAGGCCTTGTCCTCATGGGATGTCGTGCCACTGAGTTAAGTTAAAATAAAAGCGTGACACATTAAATTTTATTGACAATAAAGCAAAGCAGCCTTCCTTTGTCATGTTTACCCACTTTTATTATAAACGGTTCAGCAGATCTTTAAAAAATAAAAGAAAAAATGTTTATTCCTCAAATTTTGAACACCAGTTTATGTAAAGAAATTAAATATTTTATAATGTTTTGTTTAAAAAAAAATTATTTTTAATGAAAATTCAAAAAAAAACAGGGAAGTAGTTGAAAATTAAATATGTGTAAGTCACTGAAATTAGATAGAAATAGAAAGAGTAGGGGTTTTTCTTAAAAACATTTAATTAAATATTATTATCGCTGAAGAAATTCGTTATTTATACCTTTTTGTGGCTTAGCAACTGATCGCTTATATAAGTTTCTATAAAACGACATTTACTGCAGAATAAGTGTATCGTAATTAAATTGATTTATACAAATACGGATATGATAAATTTTGATGATTATTGCATATTTCATCATGAATGAGATTTATAAAATCTTTTATTCTTAAATTGAAACTAACATTGCAGAATCAGTAATTTTTTTAATGTACAATAAATGAAGTACAAAAACAAAACTCTACAACTACAGAACAATTCAGCAAACACTAAAAGACTATAAATCAAGCGTCTTTAAAAAAATTGATCTTTAAATCAATCCAAGCATATAGTTAAAAGTATCAAAATAGAGGCCTGTTTCCATCCATTTTTTTTCCTTACATCTTTTCCATTCAACAAACGACTACGCAAATAGCGGCTGACGTATTAAAGCACGCAGCGGCACACATCAAAGAAACATTCGTTTTTTTCCCCTACTGAAATAGAAAGCTGAAACGTTAAAAATTATCTTCAACCCTTGGAGTCCATCTGTGGCTACTTAGAAGCTTTTAGCTTCTGTTGGGCCTCTCTATAAATAGAAAGGTTGATTAAAATAATGCCGACTTAAAGCAAGAAGTACATTATACCAGTACTTCCCAATTTTCTATCGCTGCGGACTGGTCAACGTTCGATAGTTTCAAAGCGGCCCGCTAAGGGGAAGGGGGCTTTGATGGTTTATATTTTACAGGGCTCACAGACCCTTAACAGATATCCGTGCACTCGAAAAAAAACATCCTTCTTCAAACCAATGTAACTTAGCAATAAAACAAAACAATAATTTGAAATTTTTACCACATGATAATCATATATATATATATAAAATGTTTCTCAAAATTTCAGAGAATCTGAGAAGAAATTTAAAAAGTTATAGAGAAATAAAAATTTGACAAATTTTCATAAATATGAAAATTAGCATCTTTACACCACGCAGGATTCTAAAGTACAAAATTGGTCAAAATTAATTTTACTTGGTATAAAAATGTTCACTTTTAAAGTTATATTGACTTTTAAGAAATTTAGAGGAAAAAAAATATTTTCTAAACACAGTTGTAACGAAAATTTTAAATTTTAATAAAAAAATTAATTAAAAAAATTCAAATAAAAAAATTCTATTAAATTTTTTTTTTTTGAAAATTGAAGTATAAGTTATGAAGAGCCTTAATTTGAACACGTGTATAAAATTTCAAATTGATACCAAAAATAGTTTCTGAGAAGTCCTGCGCGGAAGCTAAAAGATAAGAAAGAGATAGGGATTAAGTTCTTAAGTTTCACTACTTATTTCTGAATAACTTCGGACGTTTTCACAGTATAAACATAATTTTGGTAACAAAATGCTCAGAAAAATTGAGGCTAAAACATATTTTTTTTCTCAAAAAATTGAAAAATTTGCAATTTAAGAATCCCATGAGAAAGTTTTGATTTTATACTTTTAATTTAATTCTATTTAAATATGCTCTACAGCATAAAATACATCTACACCGACAAATGAATATAAAACTATATAACATAGCATATGAAGTGAATTTCGTGGAAAGTTAAAGAAATCCAAGAGAAAAACACTACAATAAGTAAATTGGAGATAATTCAGTGTTTCTCGGGCGGCCCGTTACCCGTCCGTGACTCGAGAGTTCAGGACTACTGCATTATACGAAAATGTTAGAACAGATGAAATGAAAACCGTTTTATTGATAGGAATACCTTTTGATCAGCATGAAACAAAACGGGAAAGAAGTAAGAATAAAATTGGATCCAAATTTGGTGAAATCAATGAAAATGTATCAATTTGCAGCAACGAGAAATTTATGAGTGCTTACGAGGATGTTAACTGTTTTTATAATGAGTGATTGATTGATTGATTGATTGAATATTAACGTCGTACTGTTCAGCTACACGAGGGCTTTTGGTGACGGACCACGTAATTTTGAACCATGGTCAAGTGACGTGGACGACACCTGACCGGGCACCCCCTCTCCTAACTACCACACCACACCAACGGGAGGACGTTTCAGCTCTCGACAGATTTAACGTGCATCGCTGCCCTTCACAGTGTGTCTTTAGTGGTACTGGGCTCGACCTCGTGACAAGGCAAGCCACGATCCGATATCTATTCCACTCGGCTACCACGGCCACTTTATAATGAGTGAGTGAGTGTCCTATTGTAGCACTATAAAGCTGAAATAGGGCTAGTGGTGGAATGCCCAAAGGGAACCGACCTCACCCGAAAAGGGTTTAGAGCTACAAACCGATCCCTAGGAAACAATCACCCCCACGTCCAGTCTTTATTGAAAAAAAATCAGTTTACTTTTTCTAAACAGTAGAAGACAGTAAAATAACAAAATATAAATTTAAAGGTAACTGCACTATTATCTACGTGTGAGTGAACATAATACAAATATACAAAGCAAATATAATAACAACATAAGGAGTATAAGAGATGGAAGAAAGAATATATATATTCCAACTTTCTTACCAATTCATAAAAAATAATAAAATTATCCAATACAAATGCACCATACAGACCAAAAGAAAGAAAGACAGAAAACATAAATAATAATAATAATAATAAAATGTTTCTTTTTAATCATATTTTCAGTTGACGCCAACACTTCCTGTTGATATTTTTTCTCTTAATTGGCTCATTTTAAAAAAAACATCGGAAAGAGGATTATTTTTTTGACATCTCCTCCTCCATTTTTATTTTAAAGAAACATAAAGGAAGAATGCAGCACTGCAAAATAAACAAATAAATAAAGAGAGAGAAAAGGGGGAGGGAGAGAGAGAAATAAGTGAATTTTATTGAAGATATCTTTTTTGCTAAAAGAAAAAAAAAAAGAAATCAACCTTAAAGTATACACAAATTGTTAACTAAGAGTTAAACCAGGAAACTGCAATATATTGTGTGAGAAAAATAAATAAGGTTTAAAGATTGAGAAGAATAAAAAGGGGTGGCAGGAAACATTTGGGGAAGGCGAAAGAAAAAAAAACGCTCTTTTGGGATCACATAAGAGTACCATTCCATTCCAATCTAAGGAATTTGATCCCGGATTGTAGAGGCAATTTTAATACATGATTTTAGTTTAGAGTGAATGGAAGGATTTCTAACGATAGATTGGAACCAGGCTTTTTTAGCATTTTGAGATGGAGAGACCCAATGGAAATCCTTAGTCAGAGGACATGCAAACACATAATGGTCAGCGTCCCCAAAAGAACCATAAAGACAATTGGGAGTAGTTTTTAATTTGAAGCGATGCAAATAAGAAACTAATGGGCCATGGTTTGTTAAGAATTGTGTAACGTAACTGTAATGGGGATGGATATCTAAACTGGGTTTGGGAAAGAAGGATTTGACTCGTAAGCCAGTATTAGAGTTTGACCACCAACTCTCCCAGTCCTCAATTAATTTATTTTGAAGTGTTTTGATGACATAAGAGTGAGGGGCGGGAACACTCACCTCTACACCATTAGTAGAAGCGACTTTAGCAAAATGATCTGCAATATCACATTAATATATATATATATATATATATATATATATATATATATATATATATATATATATATATATATATTATATAATCTACATTTGTTGTGTCTGGTGAATTCCAATTTCTTCTTTAGCACTGTAGGTTTAGTACTTCTTCACTTTTATTTTATATTATTATATATATATATATATAATATATATATATATATATATATATATATATATATATATATATATATATATTATATATATATATATATATATATATATATATATATATATATATTATTATTATTATTATTATTATTATTATGAGCCTTAACCCAGAAAATATTTTAAAAGTTGCAATACATAGAGAGTTTATTCTTTATTAAATTAAGATAGGCAGAGATTTATTGTTAGGACTTTTAAGGAAAAGAATGGATGATAAACTATCAGTATAAATATTAATTTTAACATTTTTTAACAACAACCCATAGAACGGAGAATCCGATTGCAGATACCTCCGCTTGGAAAACAGTATTGTAGGGCTTTAATTTAAAAGAATGTCCCATAAAGGGACCCCTGATAAAAAAAAAATGCAATCCGCAAACCTGGTCTGAATCCCAATTTTGGATCCGTCGGTGTACACCTCCCCCTCATTAGGCCCTACACAGTGGATTGAAATTAATAATTCTATTGCGAGCTTTCACAGAGTGGAGAGGAATAACATTTTCAATGGAATGACAGTCAATAAAATTATTAAATTCAAGGTTTCGAAGTTACCAGATTTGGTATTTAAGAAAAGCTTTATTAACAGAAAGGTGAATTGGAGGAGTACCAGATATGATTTGTAAGGCGTTTATGGGTGAGGTCCTAAAGACCTTCGTGATTCTTAAAGATAAATTCTTTGAGGTGACAAACTTCCTAATTTTGAACTATAGTCAAAAGTGACGAAGACATTCTCAGAGCTAGAAAACCCCTTTACAAACTACCATAACAGGCCAATAAAAGGATTTTGAGGCGTCGTTTGATTTAACGTGCTTCGGCCCTTTACACGGTGAGTCTTCAGTGACACTGGGACTTGAATTCCCGACATACCATAACCACTAGGCTATTGCGGTCGCATACGTATGCATAAAATTCTCTTTAAGGTATCCGACTACGTTCGGCACCGTGATGATAAAATGTATAAAATTGTTTTAAGGACAATGTGACAAAAAAAAATAATTAAATACAATATTTCAGTAAAAATTAACTTAGAATAATCTTTTTATTTCAAAATGTTCTCCTTTTGTGAAAACTGCTTCTATCATAATAATATTTTGCCTGCATATAGCTCAAACCTCTGTTCAGAGGCTCAACTAGAATTTTTGAAATATAAAACTTAGAAGTGGGTTTATCCCTGTTTTATGACACAACAGAGGGGAGAAATTTTAAGAAAAAAACGCCGATAATTATTTTAAATGGCTGTAACTCTGAAAATAATGTGAATTTGTCAAAAATCATAGTTCAGCCTCTGTACAGAGGTCTGAGCTATATACAGGCAAAATAATCTTATAATAGAAGCAGTTTTCACAAAAGGAGAACATTTTGTAAAAAGATTATTCTAAGTTAATTTTTTGCCGAAATATCGTATTTAAATAAATTTTTTTGCCAAAATGTCCTTAAAAAAATTTTATACATGTATTCTAATCTAAGTGACACTAAATAGCATGAACATTATCCATTGATGCGCTTTTTTAAAATCACGGTTCCGAACGTAATCGGATACCATAATGAAAAATATCAATACATTTTAAGGTATCTGACAACGTTCGGAAACGTGATTTTGCAAAAGCCTACAAACGAATATTGTTTTAATATTTAGTATCACTTAGGTTAAAATACAAGTATAAAATGGTTTTAAGAATATTATTAAAAAACGTTATTGAAATGCGATATTTTGGCAAAAAATGAACATACAATTATTTATTTTCAAAATATTCTCCTTTAATGAAAATTGCTTCTGTAATAATAATATTTTACTTAAATATAGCTCAGACCTCTGTAAAGAGCATGAACTAGGGTGTTTGAAATATATAACTTAGAAGTGGATTTACCCATATTTTAATACATCAAAATGAAAACATTTTAGGAAAACTACACCGATTATTATTTCAATGGGTAATAACTCTGAAAAAAATCTGAATTTTTCAATAATCCTAGTTCAGGCTCTCTGGAGAAGTGTTAGCTATTAAAAGATAAAATATTATTATTATAGAAGCATTTTTCACACAAGGAGAATATTTTAAATATAAATAATTCTATGTTCATTTTTTGCCAAAATACCGCAATTAAATAATTATTTAATGTAATAATATTCTTAAAACAATTTTATACGTGTATCTTAATCTAAGTGACACTAAATATTTAAAAAAATATTCTTTTGTAAGCTTTTGAAAAATCACGTTTCCGAACGTAGTCGGATACCTTAAGGGGGGGAAAATATTACAATGTAACCATTACATAGCAATTTAGGGAAAAAATACTTAAATTAATAATTTCGATCTTTCAATTTCTTTTGTATTCTACTTAAGAACGAACTAGCTGATGAAAATTACTTTTGATTGAGAGAAAAAAATCAACATGCACAATGTATTTATACTCCTAAAAACTATAAATCATCGTATTTTTACTTATTAATATTGCTCAGTTCCATTAGACAAGAAAAAGATTTTAAAAAATCAAAAACAAAATAATTTTCCTTACAAAATATTTCAAGATTTTCCGTGAAAAGAATAGCTGAATTTTAAATTACTTCCAATTTCTACGAGGATATCGTACTAGAAAGCTTAGTCTAGACACAAAATTTGAATTGATGTGTTTCCTATTCCCAGGCTGGCTCCTAAGTTTGACAGTAAAGCTGCAAAATGGTTCGTAAAATTGATCTACCGTTGGAATTGTTTTTCTCGAAACTTTAAGGTAATTTGGAGATTACTTCTGTAAGAAACCCTTAAAGTAATTCTGTCTCTCTCTATTACGGTGTTCCAACGGGACTCAAGCATTACTTGTTTTATCCACATTAACCATATGGTAGAACAATACCTCCCAATTCCACATAATTTAAGTTCAATTGATTTTAGCACATTTCTTCAAAAATTATGATTCAAATAATCTAACTGTTGAGCATTATAATATTTATAAGAAAATAAACCTGATAAAGTCATTCATTCATGTGCTTGCTATTTTTATCATGATTATCATATAGAAGGAAAATTCTATTCATACTGGATTGAGAGAGAGAGAGAGAGAGACAGTCAATTAACGTTGCAGCTAAAAGCAATACTAGGGGCGTGGGGGAGCTCAAGCTAAGGAATTTCGATCTACTAATCGCCACCTACCAGTAAACATCTTCCCACTCAAAAATTATTAATGAAAAATATCCCTCCCCCCTCTTTTTTTACAGAATGAATGTTTATTCCTACTTTAACCCTTTACCTACCAACGATACTTACAAGTACCACTCGCTTTAAAATTACACAGAATAACCATTTTTACGAATATTCTGACGATACTTAGCAGGAATATTCTTTTAAATTCACTCTTTCAAGATATATGGCAGCACGAGTTCTGTTATAAGTATTTTAGCGAGGAAGGTGAATAGTTTTATAGCAGAAATTGCGATTTCAGCTGACGGCGTTTTCAACGGATTGCGAAAATTATCATTTTTGTTCCGAAAAAATAGTTAATATCAAAAGGCAAGTACCTCATTTTTTTTTTGCATGTTAATGAAGACCTTAGAAAATGATTTAACTATTTTATTTTAAGTAAACTGTCTGTATAATTAACTTTACAGTTGAATACCCCTTTAATTAATTAGCTCTAACGGATTAAATTTCCTAAAGTTGAGTATTTTGTTTATATATATACCTTAATTTTCAATGGAGTGATTCAAAAAAAAATATTGCATGAAAAAAACTGTAGTAAATCATAATGTGGTAGATAAAAGGTTAAAGTTATTAGTGAGGGACCTCGATCCAGAAACGAGGACAACACCTGAGCTGGTACTACCCTCTCTAAGCTACCAAACCAAACAACATAAGCCTCGAAAGATTTAACGGCATCAGCTTCTCTGCACGGCGGATATTCAATGGCATTGGGGCTCGAACTCATGACACACCGGTCACGAGTCCGTGACAACGACCACCTACCGTGGACACTAGTAAATAATGACTACATAAAGTTATTTCATCGTCTGTTTACGGTACAAAGGGATATTCATTTAGCATTTTTTACATTATTCAAAAAAACTAATTCCTACTTTGACACCAATATATGTTCCACACATTTCAAAAACTCCAAACTACAGTGCTTCTTAAACTTTCCACATTTGCGACCCAATATTCAATCATAATTTTCATCGTGACCTCCTTCCTTACAATAACAATGTATGGGATTCAAAAATACTAAACTTCGACGCTAAATCTACAACGCGACTTTAAACTCAGAAGTGCCGCCGGCGTGTATAAAAGACTCGAGCAGCGTAAAAGGAGCGTTGATTGCTCCGAACGTATATATACGTCTTCACGAAGTACGATCTCTTCTGTGCATTGCTATCCATAAAATTATTCCAAAGGCTTTGGATTTCAATAAAAGAACCTTGATAGTATTTTCGAAAGATTTACTTATTTCAGAGGATTTGCTTATTTATGCCTTTTCTCCCCCAACCCCTCATTACATGACATACGCGTACTTGGGAAAAACCGTATTAGGAACGAATCCAGTAACTTTTTATCAGCAGTTAATGGATTAAATATGAACCGTACAAATTATCAAAAAAAGTGTTAATTTTTGTATATAATTTTATATATGACAAGCCCTTAACGTCAATGGTAATTATTAAACTTGTTTTTATAGTATTGATAAATTAATTATAAGATATACTGTGTAGTACTGATACATTTATAAGTTTATTATGCCTGTGTAAATGTGTTTTTATTTTTTATTATGTCAGAATGTATTTTGATTGTTTACTTTCAGTAAATTAATATTTTTTTAAAAATAGTTTTTTGTTTACGACTTTTCAATATGCTCGTGCCCCCCCCCCTTTTACAGAGTCATCATGCCCCCCCAGAGGGGCGAGCCCCAGAGTCTGAGAAACGCTATCATACTACACAACATCATAAGCAAGAAAACTCTTAAGGAAAGATGACACCCAAGCGAAGTACGATATTGTTCCAAAATAAAACGTCCGTATTCATAATTTTTCTTTTTTTATTATTTCATTATTCTTTCCAGAGTAGGAAAACAGAGCTCTCTTGACACCCGTTGCGCAACTGCAGTCACACTCTAAGCAGTCTGTCGACACTCTGCTAGGGTGGAAAAGAGGATGGTTGGTAAAAAAAAAGAAAATTTCGTTGTCATTCTCTGAAGGAATGTGTGTCAAGAGGGGCATTTCAGAAAAGCATAGAGCCCCTCTCTGTTATTTACGCTAAACGCAGGCTGCTTTCGCTACGCTTAGCCCAGTCAAAACTTATAGAGGATATAAGCCCTTCTCGAGTTACTGTCAGCATACTTTTTTTTTCTTTATAGTGGGGTTAGATTACGGTTGTGTGTTTTAGTTTTGGAACTCAATAGGGAGTTTTAAATGTTTAAAATAATGAACTCTGTAGAGTATGAAGTTCCGGTTTAATTGCCGTGGTGAAAAAAATGAAGCAGCAGCTGACAGCCATTTCGTTAATGTCTCGAGAAAGAAAAAGCTGCTGATATTTATTTAGAAAAACGTTGCCCAATCTTTAATCACAGAATAAAAGACATTTTTTCGCAAAATTTCTAAGCTAACACCATTGAACTTAGCATTTCCTTTAAGGTATCCGACTACGTTCGGAACCGTGATTTTGCAAAAGCGTATAAATGGATAATATTTAAGATATTTTAGTGTCACTTAGATTAGAAAATGTATATAAAATTGTTTTAAGAATAGTATTACAATAAAAAATTATTTAAATACAATACTTAGGCAAAAAAAGAACATAGAATGGCCCATTTTCAAAATATTCTCCTTTTGTGAAAAATGCTTCTATTATAATAATATTTTGCCTGTCTATAGCTCAGACCTCTCTACAGAGGCTCAACTAGAATGTTTGCAATATATAACTTAGAAGTGGGTTTATCCATGTTTTACGACAACAGAGGAGAAGAATTTAAGAAAAATGCCGATAATCATTTCCAATGGGTTGTAACCTGAAAAAAGATGAATTTTTCAAAACTCATAGTTGGGGCCACTGTACAGAGGTTTGAGTATATACAGGCAAAATATTATTAAAATAAATATTTTTCACAAAAGGAGAAATTTTGAAAATGGGTCATTCTAAGTTTTTTGCCGAAATATTGTATTTAATTATTTTTTGTAAAAATGTCTTGAAAACAATTTTATACATGTAATCTAAGTGACACTAAATATCATGAAAATTATTCATCTGTGGTTTTTTAAAAATCACGGTTCCGAACGTAGAAAAAAAATGAACATAGAATTACCTATTTTCAAAACATTCTCTTTTTATGGGAAATACTTCTATAATAATAATACTTTTTCTATATATAGCTCAGACCTCTGTACAGAGCCTGAACTAGGATTTTGAAATATATTATTTGAAGGGGTTTATCCATTTTTTTACGACAACAGGGGGGGAAAAATTTTTAAAAAAAAAACGCCGAAAATTTTTTTTCCCAAATGGCTTAACTTGAAAATAATGTAAATTTTTAAAAATCATGTTCGTTTCTGACAGAGGTCTGAGTTTTAAAAAATATTATTAAAATAAAAGGACAAAAAGAGAACTTTTTAAAAAAGATTTTTTAAGTTTTTTTTTGCCGGTTTTTAAAAATAAATTTTTTGCCAAAATGTTTTTTAAAAATTTTATACAGTTTTAAATCGGACACTAAATAGCAAACATTATCCAATGCTTTTTAAAATCACGGTTCCGAACGTAAGGATACCGTAATGAAAAATATCAATACATTTTGGTATTTGCCGCCCGGTAAGGGTTTTTGCGCCTCAAACAATATTGTTTTAATTTTTAGTATCACTTAGGTTAAAATAAAGTATTGGTTTTAAGAATATTATTACAAAAAAAAATTATTGAAATGCGATTTTTTGGAAAATGAAATAATTATTTATTTTCAAAATATTTTTTTTAAAAAAAATTGCTTCTTTAAAATAATTTTTTACCCACATATACTCAGACCTCTGTAAAACTAAAGGATGTTTGAAATATATAACTTAGAAGTGGATTTACCCATATTTTAATACATAAAAATGAAAACATTTTAGGAAAACTACACCGATTATTATTTAAATTTAAAACCTTGAAAAATTAAATTTTTTCAATATAATCCTAGTTCGGGCCTCGAGAAGGTTAATCAAAAGACAAAAAAATTATAGAAGCATTTTTAAACAAGGAAATATTTAAAAATAAATAATTTATGTTAATTTTTTCCCAAAAATAGCAATTAAAAAATTTATTTAATGTAATAATATTCTTAAAACAATTTTATATGACTTAATCTAAGTGACACTAAATTTTAAAAAAAAAATATTCTTTTGTAAGCTTTAAAAAAATCACTTTTCCCGAACGTAGTCGGATACCAAGGGGGGATATTACAAAAAAACCTATTAATAGCTATTTAGGGAAAAATATTAAATTACTAATTTGATCTTTCAATTTTTTTTTACTACCAAGAACAACTAGTGAGAAAATTATTTTTGATTGAGAAAAAAAATCAACATGCACAATGTATTTATACCCTAAAACTATAAACCGTTTTTACTTATTAATATTGCTCAGTTCCATTAGACAAGAAAAAAATTTTAAAAAAACAAAAAAAAAATATTTTCTTACAAAATATTTCAAGATTTTTCGTGAAAAGAATAGCTGAATTTTAAATTACTTTCCAACCCCACGAGGATATCGTACTAGAAAAATTAGTCTAGACACAAAATTTGAATTGATGTGTTTCCTATTCCCCGGTGGTTCTACGTTTGAAGTAAAGCTAAAATGGTTCAAAATTTACCCATTAATTTTTTTCGAAACTTTAAGGGAATTTGGGGGATTACTTCTGTAAGAAACCCTTAAAGTAATTTGTCTCTATTACGGTGTTCCAACGGGGTCAAGCATTACTTGTTTTATCCACATTAACCATATGGTAGAACAATTCTTAATTCCACATAATTTAAGTTCAATTTATTTTAGCAAATTTTTCAAAAAATGATTCAAATAATCCAAATGTTGAGCATTATAATATTTATAAGAAAATAAACCTGATAAAGTCATTCATTTATGTGCTTGCTATTTTTATCATGATTACATTTAGAAGGAAAATTCATTCCTACTGTTTGAGAAAACAGTAAATTAACGTTGCAGCTAAAAGAAAAATTAGGGGGGGGAGCCAAGCTAAGGAATTTCGATCACTAATCGCCACCCCCAAAAATCTTCCCCCCCAAAAAATTGTTAAGAAAATATCCCTCCCCCCCATTTTTTTACAGAATGAATGTTTTTCCCCATTTTTAACCCCTTTTTACCTACCGAGGAAAAGGGACCACTCGTTTTAAAAAAATTACACAGAATAACCATTTTTACAATATTCTGACATACTTAGCAGGAATATTTTTTTAAATTCATTTTCAAGATATATGGCAGCACGATTTCTGTTATAAGATTTAGCGAGGAAGGTAAATTTTTTTTAAGAAAAATTTCATTTCAGCTGACGGCGGTTTCAACGGATTGCGAAGATTATCATTTTGTCCCGAAAAATAGTTAATATTGGGGTTCTCTTTTTTTTTTGTTAATGAAGACCTTTTTGAAAAAGAGACTTATTTATTTTGAGTAAACGTCGTATAATTAACTTTAAGTTGAATTCCCTTTTTTAATTAATTTCAACGGGTTAAATTTCCTGAAGTTGAGTATTTTTTTTATATATATACCCTTAATTTTTAATGGAGTGATTCAAAAAAAAAAGTTGCTGAAAAAAAAATGTAGTAAGTTATAATTCGGTAGATAAAAGGTTAAAATTAAGTGATGGACCTTGATCCAGAGACGAAAACACCTGAGCTGGTACCCCCCTCTAAGCCAAAACCAAACAACAAAAGCCCTGACAGATTAACGTGCATCAGCCCTCTGCCGGGGATATTCAATGGCACTGGGGCTCGAACTCATGACACACCGGTCACGAGTCCGTGACAATGACCACCTACCGTGGACACTAGTAAATAATGACTACATAAAGTTATTTCATCGTCTGTTTACGGTACAAATGGATATTCATTTAGCATTTTTTAGACTATTCATAAAAACTAATTCCTACTTTGACACCAATACATGTTCCACACATTTCAAAAACTCCAAACTACAGTGCTTTTCAAACTTTCCACATTTGCGACCCAATATTCAATCATAATTTTCATCGCGACCTCCTTCCTTTCAATAACAATGTATTGATTCAAAAAACAAACTTCGACGCAAATCTACAAACGACTTTTTTAAACTCAAAATGCCACCGGCGGGAAAAAGACCGGGCCGCGTTGATTGCCCCGAACGTATATATACGTTTTTACGAAGTACGATCTTTCTGTGCATTGCTATCCATAAAATTATTCCGAAGGCTTTGATTTCAATAAAAGAACCTTTGATAGTATTTTCGGATTTTTTTTCAAATTTGCTTATTTAGCCTTTTTCCCCAACCCCAATACAA
>BMAV01024424.1:0-10153 GCA_019973955.1 Trichonephila inaurata madagascariensis | reverse complement strand
AAAATAAGGAGTTTAATCCCATGAATTTATGTGGAACAAGAACTCCTTCATTTCCATGCTGAAGCATGGAAGTGAAGGTGTTCTGGCGTGGGGGTGTAAATTGGCCTCGGAATTAGATATATATAATTTGGTATTTTTTCATAATATTATGAATCATGAGCTCTATTTAATTATTTTAAAGAGAAATTTCAAATTATCCACCCGAAATTTGGATGTTGGAGACTATTTAATTTTTTAACAGGGTGATGACGCCATGTGCACTGCTCTCATTGTACGCCACTGGTGTCTCTATAACTGACCCCAAATTATTTAGCCCAGTAGAACATATTTGGTGAGATTTTGATGTGGAAAAAAAAGAAGACGTGACAAATAAAGATAAAATGTGAAGTAAAAACAATAATCACAGAAGAATGAAGGAAAATCGATGCAGAAATTACAAAAAAACTGATTAAATCTATACCAAGACGCTTAAAAGTTGTTGTGGACACTAAAAGATATCCTACTAAGTACTAAATTAAGAAAGAAATACAATATTTAAAGCTAAGTTGAGATTTTTGTTAAGTGTACGAAGACTTTTGTGGCGTAATTTTTTAGTAGCTTTTTGATAATTAATTTTTTTAAAAATAGTTATACTACTTTTACAAAATTAAATATGTCATTCCATTAAGAAAAAGTTGCAGATATCATAAAAATTACAATTACAATATATTAATTTTTATTAGTCGAAAACATTAAATTTTATAAGAAATTGCAAGTGTATGAACACTTTTGTGGCCCACTGTAAATATTTATATATTTATAAAGCAGACCGAAATCTATTCTTATTGAGATGTTTTTAGTAGCTCTTATTTTATTGTGCAGTTAATTTTTACTACGAAAAATGAATGATCATTAAACATACGCAACAACTAAATGAAAAATGATANTAAAATCACTACAATTTTATTTGGCCACTCAACACAACACACTAAAATGGTGACCCGTTCTTTGAATATAAAATTTTAATTAAAAAAAAAAAAAAAAATTTTTTTTTCAACGTTGCCTGTGCCTTCCGTAAAAATGGAGGATATTTCAGCGGTTAAAATTCCAGCTTTTGTTTCATCAGATCCTGCGCTATGGTTCGGGATGCTTGAATCAACCTTCGAATTGGCAGTTCCCAAGCCGATAACAGACGAACGCACAAAATATAATTATTGCGTAGCTCATTTATCTCCCGATGCGGCGATGGCAGTTCGAGATGTAATTCTTTCACCGGGGAGCACAAATCCATATTCAAAATTAAAAGAGGAAGTTATTGCCCGATGCGGTGAAAGCAAAAGCCAGGAAATTCGCCGACTATTAGCCGGAGAGCAGCTCGGAGATAGAAAGCCATCGGAATTATTTCGAGTGATGCAACGGCGATCAGAATCGCACAACGTGACGGATTCACTTCTTTTGGAATTATTTTTACAGCAGTTACCACCTAATGTGCAATCCATCCTTGCAAGTATTCAACCCCTTACAGCTCAAAAAGCTTCAGAGGTAGCTGATCGTATTTTAGAGGTCACACCTGTACAGGTAAGTGCTGTATCAAAATATTCCAGTGCTAATTCTGATGATAGTAGTGAATCAAAACTCCTCAAAGAGTTAAAACTTTTACGAGAGGAAGTGAAAGAACTTCGACGATCGAGAAGTTTTTCTCGAAATCGTTTCAATTCTCGCAATCGCGGAAAGAGTCCTAAGCCAGCAGCATCAAATTTATGTTGGTATCATAATAAATTTGCCACAAAGGCAAGAAAATGTATTCAGCCCTGTTCTTTCCAGGAAAACTTGAACGGGCGGGAGTAGCGGCGACGTATGCCTTGCCTTCGACTTCCTGTCGCCTTTTCATTCGAGATCGTAAATCCAACATTTGTTTTTTAGTTGATACTGGAAGCAATTGCTCAATCCTTCCCGCAAATAAAACTCAAAAACAATCTTCTCCACTTCAAACTTTTATTGCTGCAAATGGTACACCCATTCAAGTGTACGGGCGTAAATTAATGTCAATAGATTTAGGTTTAAGACGAAATTTTGTCTTTCCATTTTTTATTTGTAATGTGTCTAATGCTATTATTGGTGCAGATTTCTTACATTATTTTAATTTAAAACCTGATTTAAGAAATCGTAGTTTATTTGATACTTCTACAAAATTAAATTGTCATTGTATTGTTAGAAATTCTAATATTTTCTCAATTAAAACTCATGTTATTGATAATGATTTTTCTAAATTGTTGAATGATTTTCCTAATATTGTAAAACCACCTTGTGCAAACCAAACAGTTAAGCATAATGTAGTTCACTATATTGATACTTTTGGACCTCCTGTTTGTGCTAAACCCCGTCGCATGGCTCCAGACAGGTTAAAAATTGCGAAAATGGAATTTCAGCACATGTTGGATTTAGGCCACATGCGCCCATCCAGTAGTAATTATTCTTCCCCATTACATATGGTTCCTAAAAAAGAAAGCAATGATTGGCGCCCTGTTGGCGATTTTAGAGCATTAAATGCTCAAACAAAAAAGGATAAATATCCGATTCCTAGCATTCTTGATTTTACAAGTGAACTACATGGGGCACAAATATTTTCTCATATTGATCTTGTTAAAGCGTTTCATCAAATTCCGATTGCTTCCGAAGACATACATAAAACTGCTATTTGTACTCCATTTGGTCTCTTCGAAAGCACTCGGATGCAGTTTGGTTTGTGCAATGCGGCTAGTACTTTTCAAAGATTTATCGATGAAGTTACTCGTGGTTTGAAAGGTGTTTATGCTTTTATTGATGATATCTTAATTGCATCTCAAAATGTTCAAGAACATACTTCTAATCTCCGTGCCCTTTTTGAAAGACTTGATTATTATGGCTTAACAATTAAACCTTCAAAATGTACTTTCGGAGTCGATAGTTTAAAATTTCTTGGATTTCAAGTTTCCAGTGAAGGTATTTCACCTCTTCCTGATCGAGTCGATGCTATTCAAAAGTTTCCTAGACCTAACACTATAACGCAATTGCGTAGATTTTTAGGAATGTATAATTTTTATCGAAGATTCATTCCTAAAGCAGCCCACATTTTAGCACCCCTAATAAAATTTTTAGAAGGTCACACAAACAAAAAGAAACCATCTCGTCCTTCGAAAAAACCGCAAACTCCTCTTGAATGGACTGAAGAAGCGGAAAATTCATTTACTGCTGCTAAAACAGCATTAGCTGCTGCAACTCTTCTTAAACATCCGATTCCTGGTGCTACTTTAAGTGTTTGGACCGATGCATCAAATTTCGCCATTGGTAGTTCCTTGATGCAACTTTCTAATAGTAACTGGGAACCAATAGCATTTTTATCTTTAAAGCTTTCTAAAACTCAACAAAATTGGTCTACTTATGATCGAGAACTTTTGGCAATATATACTTCAATAAAAAAATTTAGACACATGCTTGAAGGTCGAGAATTTATTATATATACTGATCAAAAACCCCTAATATACGCTTTCAAGCAGAAACCAGAAAAATGTACCCCACGTCAACTAAGACATCTCGATTATATTTCACAATTTTCTACAGATATTCGCTATGTAGTTGGAACAGAAAACAAAGTTGCAGATGCATTATCTAGAGTAGAAATTGATGCAATTATAAAACCACCCATTTTAGACTACAAAAAGTTTGCTCAAACACAACTTCATGATTCTGAAATTCAATCTTTCCTTAAACCAGATTCTTCTATTAAACTGGAAAAACAATATTTTCCCCTTGAAGACGTTTCTTTATATTGTGATAAGTCACTTGAAACACCTCGACCTTTCGTCCCTAAAAATCTCAGACAAGTGGTATTTCAAAATCTACATTTTCTATCCCATCCTGGAATATCCGCTACAACTAATTTAATTTCTAAACGTTTCTTTTGGCCAGGAATGAGAAAAGACATCAAAAATAGAGTTCGAGCTTGTGAAAAATGTCAGCGAGCAAAAGTATTCAAACATACCAAAGCTCCACTTAGCACATTTGCTCTACCCGATGCTCGATTTGCCCACATTCATATTGACTATATTGGACCATATCCACCATCCAAAGGATATAAATATTGTCTTACCATCATAGACAGGTATACCAGGTGGCCTGAAGTTATTCCTACCGAAGACATGTTGGCAGAAACCACTGCTCGTGCACTTTTAAATGGTTGGATTTCCCGTTTCGGCACACCTGTTACAATTACAACTGATCAAGGAAAAAAATTTTGAGTCTTCTCTAATGAGAGAGCTTACAAACATGATGGGTAGCCATAGAATCCATTCAGCCTCTTACCATCCACAAAGTAATGGAATGATAGAACGATTCCACAGGCATCTCAAAAGTGCTATAATTGCCCATGAGGACACTGGTTGGTCCGATATTTTGCCTATCGTATTGTTAGGACTACGTTCAGCAATGAAGAACGATTTAAAAGCAACAAGCTCTCAACTAGTTTATGGTACTACTTTACGTTTACCATCTGATCTCATATCTTCAGAATCTCTTCAAACATCTGTGACACCCACTTATGTTTCGAAGTTAATTACCATGATGAGAAAACTTAGCCCAATATCCCCTGATTCTCATAGTTGTACGAAGAGCTATGTACACCAATCATTAAGTACATGCACACACGTTTTTCTTAGAAATGACAAAATTCGACCCCCTTTAACCCCTCCTTATACTGGACCTCATTTGGTTAAAAGTAGATCTGACAAAAATTTTGTTATTTGTATAAATAATAAAAATGTAACTGTCACTATAGACAGATGCAAGCCAGCTTTTGAATTTTCAGAAGATTTTAATTCACAAAAGGGTAGTTCAAATTTCGAACCACCTCTCACCAAGCAACAAATTGAAGATAAAACTGTTGTTGATAAAAACATCAGAACCACACGTTCTGGCAGGCACGTACATTTTCCTAAGAGATTGACTTACTAATTCAAATTCCTTCTTAGTAATTTATATATCTATATCTTTTATTGTGTGTGTGTATTGTGTATATAAATAATTCTGTGTTATTGCACTTTATGTATTTTATAGTGTTTTATTTTTTTTTGTAAACAACAAACATTTTTATATTTGTATATTTCTTTTTATGCCGTTCCCTTCGTCACTGGGGGGATACTCTGTAGTGTACTTTCGTAATACCGGATGATCGTTATTCATAATAATGAATCGTTATTCATAATAATAGATCATCCTTACTCATAATAACGGATCACTCTTACTCATAGTAACAGATTCTTGATCCTTACGTCTTATTGGCTATTAAAACCTACTATTGATTTTCATTGGTCAGAAGAAATGTCTTCTGGCATTTCTTCTGTCTTCCCAGAATTCCACTCTGACGAAGGGAATATATATACTCCAATTTAATTATTTGTTATATTGAGAAATAAAGTTTATTTTTATAAAATCACTACAATTTTACTTGGCCACTCAACACAACACACCAAAGATGATAAGATATAGCGCGGCAAGCTTAGAGATAGTAGTGTGGAATCATTCTGATCAATAGCACGGCAAGTTTAAAGATAGCTTAGTGTGGAATCTTGTAGATCAAGAGTTAGCAGTCCGATAGTTTTGGAAAGAATAGAAACCTAATATAAAGAAGTTGGAATCTTCATATATAAAGTGAATTATAAATATCTCTATAGGTGAAGGAAGGAGATCTGCAAAAGGTAATATTTGATATAAGTAATTAGATGAATCGGATTATTAATTATAATTGAGATAAAGGATCTAGTTGCGTGATCTGACTTAAATACAAGGTTTAATTGGGTGTTAGCTCTCACTTTAATTAAAATTGTCAAATTAGAATTTAAGTAATATAAGTTATTCTTAATAAAAGTTGTATTAAGAACTACTATGTCTCATCATTTTGATAATCCCACACCTCTAGCTTACGCGGAACCGGAACGACATAGTCATCACAGGATGGCTATGTCGCAAAGGCACTGGCGTAGCTAGCCTTGAGTGGGCTCTGTATCAAAACTCTTTCTGGGCCCTTTTTTGGGAACCCTTTAGCACTTAACAATTTTCTGCTTACACATGTTGGGGCTCCTGAATTGTGGAGGTCCCGTTTCAATGATATGGTGGTGAGCGAGTGAGTGAATATTAACGTCGCACTGTTCAGCTACACGAGGGCTTTTGGCGACGGACCAGGTAATTTTGAACCATGGTCAAGTGATGTGGACGACACTTGAACTGGCACCCCCATCTCCCAACTACCACACCAACGGGAGGACGTTTCAGCTATTGACAGATTTAACGTGCATCGCTGCCCTACACGGCGGGTCTTTAGTGGTACTGGGCTTAAACTCATGACATGCCTGCCATGATCCGATACCTTGACCACTGGGCTGCCGCATCCTTGATATGGTGGTAGTTACGCCCCTGGGCCAAGGTCATAGACTCGTGGTCGGCGTGTCATGTGTCAAGGCTAGTGCCGCTGAAGACCCACGGTGTAGAGGGACTGCATGTAAGATTATATATAAAACCTCTTTTAAATAAAATAAACCTTCTTTAAAGAATACAAAATAATATAGGTCATGATTAAATATTACTTCATTTAGCATATCTTAAAAAATTTGCCAAATGTTGGTATTGCCGATATGTACAATTAAAAGTTATTTTGTAACTTAGTGCAGTTCTTTTGTTTTGAGTGACCACGGTAGCCTAGGGGTCAAGGTCACGGGCTCATGGCTGGCGTGTCATGAGCTCGAGCCCATTACCACTGAAGACCCGCAGTGTAGAGGGGCTGATGCACGTTAAATATGTCGAAGCTCAAACATCCTCCCATTGATGTGGTGTAGTGTGGAAGTAAGGAGAGGGATGCCAGCACTGGTGTCATCTTCGTCACTTGACCATGGTTTAAAATTACGAGGTATGTCGCAAACAGCCCTTGCGCAACTTTATAGTGTGAGGATAACACACACATAACTCTAAATATATTAATTTGTCATTGTAATACTCTTTTCTCTCTCTAATCCAATGTGGCCGCAGTCCCCTAGTGGTTATGATCACGAACTCGTGGTCTGCGTGTCATGAGTTCGAGCACTGTGCTATGGAAGATTCTTAGTGTATAGGGGCTGAGCTGTGTGTGTGTGATACACTTTAAATCTGTTAGTGCTTTTAGTCTTTCCGTTGGCATGAGAGGCATGGCCAGCTCAGGTGACATCCTCGTCACTTGACCGAAGTTCAAAATTACGGGGTCTATACTCGTCTTCTTCTCTTTTTCTTCTATCAATATCATAGATAAATTCGTGTACCAATTAACATTTCTAATGAAAAGTACCTGGTCACTAATGAATTAACAATTTTTGAGACACAGGTATAAAACAAATCAACGTTAATATCAACTTTTAATAAACATTACGTCTTGGAGTACCTCTTATAAAGCCTGTAGTCTATGATAAATCTAATAAGGTTTCTTTTAAGAAACTGCTATTGATGTCTGTATACTTTTTGTAAGAATTATTTATTATTATTTTTAATTATTCTTAACAAATGCTATGTACTCCGCTAAATGTCAAAATAAAAACTGTTTATCGCAGGTTTACTAATCCTATTATAAAAAAAAAAAAATCCTTCCCTTTTAACCTCTTTACAACTGGGGGAAACATTCTTCCCCCTTTTAAAAATAGTGATTGTTATTTTAAGTTATAACCTTATACTGCATTTTTTTATAAAAAAAATGCGCGTATGCCGAAAGCAAACGGGAACGTTTAAGGGAAAAAAACTGTCAAAACAATTGGCGTCAATGATAAAACATTTGCGGGTTGCATTCTTAATATTTATTTCAGTTTATTGTAGTGCTTCTCAAACTTTCAATATTTGCGATCCAATTTTCAATCATAATTTTCAACGTCCCCTTCCCATGCAATTATTGCATTATTATTCAACGCAATAATAATGCACTTTGACGCTAAAGCTACAATGCGACCTTAATTATAAACCGTACAACTTATCAAGATAAATATTGATTTTTTGTATATGTTACTTTTAAGTAACAGATATAATAAGTTATATAGGTTGAGTACTATTATGTTGGTTTTTCTTTCTTATTTTTAAATTAAAAAAATTTTGCAAAATAATTTTTGATTAAATCAAACATTTATTTGTTCTATCAACCATTTCTCTAAAAGAACAAATGTCATTAGAAAAATATTCTTATCTCTGCCACTGTCTATCTTATATCCATCACATCTGGCATTCTCATGGACATCTGGACAACCTACCGGACTTAGAGAATGCCAATTTCTAATATTAAAACTTTGAAAAACTTCGCTTTGAAAGACCAGCTTATGGGAGTCACTAGGAATTATGAAACTTTTGTTCTTAGTTTAGTATAAATAAATTATATATATACTGTAAAATCCGGCGTATAACGCGCACCTATACTTTCAAACTGCAATTTTTAATTTTTAGGTATATTCGTCGTATAAAGCGCACCCTCTATTTTACGAAGAAACCTGAAATGTACATGAGCAATACTCTTGTGTTTCAAAGTCATTTATTCGAGGTAATATTCCAAGCTTTAGAAAAAATAGTATATTTCTAGAAGAACCCTTAAAGCAGAGAGTTCATAAGAAATCTCATTTCCTCCATTAAACATTATTTCGATTTGTGTAGAAGTCTAATTTTTTTCTATACTCATATTTATTTTATTTTTAAGGTATCCGACTACGTTCAGGACCATGATTTTGCAAAAGCGTATAAGTGGATAATATTTATGATATTTAGTGTCACTTAGATTCGAAAATGTATATAAAATGGTTTTAAGAATAGTATAACAATAAAAAAAATTATTTAAGTACACTATTTTGACAAAAACTGAACATAGAATAACCCATTTTCAAAATATTCTCCTTTTGTGAAAAATGCTTCTATCATAATAATATTTTGCCTGTATATAGCTCAGACCTCTGTATAGAGGCTCAACTAGATTTTTTAAAATATATAACTTAGAAATGGGCTTATCCATGTTTTACGACAACGGAGGGGAAAAATTTTAAGAAAAAAAATGCCGATCATTATTTCAATGGGTTGTAACTCTGAAAATAATGTGAATTTTTCAAAAATTATAGTTGAGTCTCTGTACAGAGGTCTGAGCTATATACAGGCAAAATATTATTATAATAGAAGAATTTTTCAGAAAAGGAGAACATTTTGAAAAAAGGTTATTCTAAGTTACTTTTTTGCCGAAATATTGTATTTAAATAATTTTTTTTGTCAAAATGTCCTTAAAACAATTTTATACATATATTCTAATCTAAATGACACTAAATATCCTGAAAATTATCCATTTATGCGCCTTTTTAAAATCACAGTTTCGAACGTAGTCGGATACCTTAAGGCTCATATTTTTATATCCGGCATATAACGCGCACCCGTAAATTTCGTTCTTATTTTTTGTGTTAAATGTGCGCGTTGTATGCCGGATTTTACGGTAATTATCAAATATAGTAGGCAGTACTGATACACATTTATATTATATCAGTGTGAATGTGTTTTTTATTTTCTTTTTTGTCAGAGTGTATTTTGTTTTGCTTCCTTTCAGTAAATTAATATATTTTTAAAATTTTTTATTTCCGACTTTTCGATATTCTCACACCTTCCATGTAGGGTTATCACACCTGCTTGGGGGGGGGGGGCAGCGCCCCACAGTTTGACAATCGCTGATTTATTGTGCAGTGTTTTCTGTGTTTTCTCACATGCTGTATGTTATTCAGTAAACACAATTTTGTGTAATAATTGAACAATTTGAGAATAATTAAGTAAATGAAAGAAATACTTGATAATCAGAAATAATTCTATGGGAAAAATAATTCCCTGTGTTCCATAAGTGAATTTTTTATAAGCAGTTGTTATGTATTTATTATATTGATTTTTATTTATTTTACGTCTAAAAAATTAAAATAAGCAGTTACATTCTAATATTTTCTTTTAGGAATCATATGATTAAAGGTTAAAAAACAATGGTTTTTTTTATCATTTTGAAAATTAAATAAAGTTTACAAAAATTATTGTTTCTTGCCATTTTTATTAAACACAAGTAAAACAAAAAAATTTTAGTCAATGAGATGACAGTATGAGGTTGACATTATAATAGTAACGACTG